>CABEEJ010002738.1:69847-101791 GCA_901482245.1 Timema douglasi
GGGGGGGGGGGGGGGGGGGGGGGGGGGGGGGGGGGGGTTAGTAATGCGCAGTGGTAAGAAAAATCATTTACACTGATATATTAAAAAGTAACTTTTTGTTGGTTTTGCACCGGTCCTTATTATATAATCGGGTTATACAATAAATTACACTAATGTTGTTAATCTACTTTGAGTTATGACGAAGGTAGAATTGTCGTGCAGAAAGAAAGGGCGAACCCTTTAGAAAACTATCAACCTCGGTACTTCCAGCCTGGATTTAATCCCCATCCTTTCCGTCACCAGCAAACCAGATTAAATGAGCTTGACCTCAGATCCACGTAACCACCAATGGAAGTCTTTTGTTGGATTTAATCGAGACCTACCACTAAAATTTATGTTTTAAAATTACGCCAATAGGAGGGAGTCGATGAAGAGAAATGTAGACCTGAATATAGTCATATTTTCATGAGAGTAAGATTTATCTGACAACTAGAAAAAATACTAGATCTGATTTAACGTATGCATACGTCAAATCATGCGATCGTGACTTTTGGTAGATTTTATCAATATTTATATTATTATTATTATTAGCACCGCGTCTTACTACCCGTTCGGGTTATACGCACTTACGCTAATGTGTAATGGTAGGGTGATTGTGAGATGAAATGAAGGACCTACAGTTTAACGTGGGATCCGAACCACGGTGGAGGCCTGCCATTCCCCACATTCACAAGATGTATTGTCAGAGGTGAAGGAAGGGTTTGGTAATCATATAAATCTGTGCCGGGACCGAGGATTGAACCCCGGCCGCCAGCACAGAAGTCTGACACCTTACCTCTGGACCGCCAGGTCACCTATAAATATTTATAAATTAATACGAAGTTGTAAATGTATGTTTTTTTTCAATTTTTTGTTTTGAAAAATATCTTTTTGGTCAAAATAAACGAATTATTGCTCTAGTAGAGATATAGAGTATAATTCTCTCCCCATGGTGATATCAACAGTTGTTGAATATCTGTCTTAAGGGTGTCCTGTAATTTAATGACAACTTTTTCTCTTCATTTAAAAAGTTTCTCATATAATGCCGATTTGCTCATGACAGATATTCAACAACTGTTGATATCAACATGTGAAGAAAGTCAAACCATATATTTGTACTGGAAAAGGATTTGATTTATTTCTGCAAAGAAGTGTCTTGTCATTAAAACTGAAAAAACAATGCCCTTAACAACAATATATAATTGTGTTTATTTTCTTTTGTATTTTTAATACTTCCAAAAAAAATTGAACTAGAGTAAGTAGGGTTTTTCGTTCTATCGAGGCTTTAGTATAAAACTTACTAAGAGGTAGTTATTTCTATACCTCATTCTTAGAAAAATGTCAAGAAACAAAGTTTTCTTTCAACTTCTGGTGGCCACCATTCATGTCACCTACAGTCATCGTGAAGCCGCCTCCCCCCACCCCCACCTCACAGCCTCCAACTCCCTCCCCCTCTCCACCCAACAGCTTCATCTTCTAGTCAGATCCAATCCCTCAGGTTTTTATTTTCTGAAGCAAAGGCAGTTACTACCTCCTTGCCTCGTGGTAAGGATTATGTCTTCCTCGAGTTTAAAATCTCCTGCCTAGAGTTTCATCAGAAAAAAAGGCCTCGCCTTTATCTCCTTTTCCTTTTTGATTACTTTTAACTAATTTTTTTTAATATATATTTTTCCGCTTTCCCTATTTGAAGTTAAACTATTTCAAGATTAAGCTCAACATTTAGCCGACTGTATCTAATCTAACTAAAATTCTTAAAAGTTTGGTTAATTCATTCATTTTCAGTTTTTTTATTATCACCGCGTCTTACTACCCGTTCAGGTTGTACGGATATATGATAGTTACTCTAATGGGGTATAAATGAAGAAGGAAACATTTAGAGGTAATATACGAGAGTTTGAATGGAAGGAGAGTGGGAAACCATCGATGAAAAAACTACAATCAGTAGAATCGACCGGGATTCAAACCTCGATCTTCTCATCATCGGCAGGCCAGTCCAACACGAGTGATGACCTAGACCATTCAGACATTAACGCGGGTGATTTTCAATTCCATATTATATTATTTATCATAATTAGATTAATTTTCATCTAAGTTATTACCGTGCACTTTCTAAACTGACTGATTATATCAACGATAATTTCTTTGAGCGAGAGCGAACGGGCCTATCAGTTTTGCCGGGAAAGATGGTTCCACACACCAATATAATGATCAAGTTGATGGCTTTACTTTCCCTACGAAGGAAGTTGTGCTACGGATTTTTATCGCTCAAGAAAAATTCATCGAACCCGGCTGGGTTTGAACCTTTTAACATCGGTTCCTTGGGTGATGACTTTGCTCCAAGACCACCAAGGTCAACGAGAAATCTTAAGCTCTAGTGTAGAAGTACAGTAAAGATTGTAACATTGAGGGAGTGAAGTCTACTGTTCACAGAACTACGAGTAATGTAGCTTTGGGTTTATATGATAAAGCTGCCCATTTTTTGTACCCTCTACTATTCTTCCAAAACATTGATTTTACATCCTGTATGATATCTTACATCTTAGCGAGGCTAAGCATATTGTGACTTCTATATTTTAAACAAACTACAGTAGCCCCACGGCTTCTTTGGTGCTTACTGACAGCTCACAGCTGACTTCTGACAGCTGCTAAACACATGTTTTTGAAGATAATCTGGTTCGGCGTGGGATAAGTAATTTGGTCTGGTAACTTTTTAAAGCTGTCAATCGGCACCAAAGAAGCCATGAGGCTACTGTATTTAATATTTCAACTTTATAACCGTATCATATTGCAACTTTAATTATCAATATTAGCACCGCGTCTTACTAGCCGTTCGGGTTGTAGGCACTTATCCTAATGTGTAATGGTAGGGTATTGGGAGATGAAATTGTGGACCTACAGTTTAACGTGGGATCCGAACCACGGCGGGGACCTGGCATTCCACTGCAACTTTAATAACTTACACAATCATGGTACATTCTGAAACCTCTTTAAGACATCCCCAAGCAGATAATATACATTCTTCCCCATTATGCTTCATACCAGAGCTATCTGAAGTGGCTTTGCTTCACCGTGAACAAGAACAATGCAATAGGTTTGAGGTGATTACATTTTCCTTCTAAATTATTCTTCTACCCTTACTTTTAGATTCTCCTTTGATTTTACTGCATCCTACGTTATTCCCGTGAATCTAATTTGTTTTGAAATCTAATGTACTTGATAATATTTCTTCAAAATGTTATCAACAGTGCCTCAAAAAGAGCCCCTCCCCCTTAAAACACTCACCGTTTTAAACGTAATCTTCTTTCCAATCATTTAAATTTGAGTTTATAAAGTAAAGAAGCTTTGATTCATTTTATTTTGCAGTGATATTTAAAAAATAAACTGCCTTATTTCAATTTTGTAGGAATGTGATTTAAATTATAAATCTATTGTAATTCATTTTCAATCTACTCCCAGAAAGCTTAAATCCATTAACATTTTTCCCCTCTAACTTTTTTTTTTTAATATTATGCTTGTTACCGTGGTTGGAAACAAGTGCTTTTTGGAAAATTATTCTCTCTTGGCACGAAAAGGGAAGGAATGAGATATAAAAATGTTTCACCTTTTTCCCGAAATCCCCACCCCCTCCCCCTTTAATCCCATCCAAACTCCATTCCTCTTTCCCATTCCCCTTAGTTCTTGAGAAAACTTTCTCAATTTTAACTCAATTCTTTTTTACTTCTATGCTATTTTTTTTTTGCTCCATTTTTTTCCCCCCTACAAAAATTCCGACTTTTGAAATAAAAGTCTTCTTGGTTCTTCTATCATGCTACATACTTTGTTTTTAGTCATTCATTTGCTTTCTCTACATCTTTCTGACTAAAACAGCTTTAGGAAACGTGGTTGCCATCTCAAATCCTCTCTGAATCTCTCTCAAAACTCTTCCCTTTTTTTATCATGCACGTAAGTCTACCCTTCTTCAAAACACACTTTCAATAACTCCAGTCAAATATTCAATATTTTGTTTTAAAATTGCTCTAATAAATGATAAGAATTTAACATTTAAATATCTTTGAAGATTTTCTAGAATCTCTTGGAACTTATATAAATGTTTGATGGACCTTGGCCAAAATTATTCATTTTGTTAGGCTGTCATTTATAATTTTTATAGATCCTAAACAATCAATAAAATCGTGTTATTTGAAACTAAAATCGCGTGTTAAGAAGATAAAATGTCAGCAATTAACTAGGTACATGTTGGTTGGTAAGAAGATTTTGTAATATAATATAAATGAAACTTAATGATTTTTTATAAATATGATATTATAAATTCTCTGGTAATTTGATTTTACAATTCAAAAATTACTCTATAAAACAACTAGTTTGAGTGATTTCAACAAAACTTACCATCACGAATAATTATTCATTTGCCAAAACCTTTTATTTATGTTTTTACGAAACAGCACAGCTTTCTTTTGGATTAAATACGTTTTTAAAAACCTATTTTAATTATTGAAAAAGAAAGATTTTTTAATAATGAAAATATTCAATTTATAAACTCTGTTATTAAAATATGAAAATGTGTTCATAGAGTGATAACATTAGTAAAAATATTATTTTCAATTGTTGAAATATTCATTTATATAAAATTAGTATATATATGTGTGTTTTCAAATTGATTAACTATTAATTTAAAATCAATATTTGTGGTTTGGTTACGCTGACTACATGACACCATCTATCCAAAAATGTTGACACTATCTTCCCCAACACGCGGTGGCCGCTTGGCCGGAATAGCTTGCTTTCGGATAACGTCACGGAGTTTATTTTGTTATTTTTTTTATAAAATACATATTATTAAAGATACAGAAATTTTGATTTTAAATTTGATAAATAAAAGTTATTAGTTTTATAAATTAAATGATTTATAGATTAAATGATTTTTTATAAGAAGTAACTAGACTAAAGATAATGTGCACAACGCTAAAGGGTTTTGCGTTCCATTAAAGATAACTAGCATTCGAGTTTCTAAATTAACTTGTGCAGTTTACAACTTTATGAAGTGTAGTAAAAAGGATTGAAATAAAGATATCATCTTCGGTCTTTAACTCGGCTCTCTAAGTAAAAGTTTTATTGAAGTAGTTTACTTCCTTTATTATATCGTTCAGTTCATCAGTGTATAAATTATGAGGCAAGCTACAAACCATTTGAAATATTTATTTTAAAAATATATAATTTAATTCGTTAGATATATTTTGTAGCTAAAAAGTTTTAATTTGTTTTATTGGTTCTATCACTTTTATTATTATTATTATTATTATTATCAATATCACCGCGTCTTACTACCCGTTCGGTGTATACGCACTTACGCTAATGTGTAATGGTAAAGTGATTTTGAGATGAAATGGAGGACCTACAGTTTAACGTGGGATCCGAACCACGGTGGAAACCTGGCATTCCCCACATTCACAAGATGTCTTGTCAGAGGTGAAGGAAGGTTTTGGCAATCAGATAAGTCTGTGCCGGGACCGAGGATTGAACCCCGGGACCCTTTATCACTATTCATAAATCATATAGATACATTAATAAACTCTGCTTTAATAAATTCCATCGTGTTTGCAATTTTCATGTAAATTCATTCCTATCATCATAATCTCTTATGTAAAACTTGGTCCCTTTAATTAACTTCAACAAGACAACATTTTCTACTTTTAGTACAGAGGTCAAACCTAAAAATAAAAAATTTGATTCATATTCCCGAAAAAAAACTTAAATGAACACATATATATATTTAATTTAAAAATTTCAAAACTTTGCACAATGTCGCCATTTATTGTTCTCCTGGAACATCTATACACGCGGAGAAAATAATTACACAAATAAAAATGCGCATGACACCTCTTTGATCCAAACATAGATATTTCTCTTCAATAATTCTATAAGCTATCCTTTTTTTAACATTTGTTAGTTTACCTGTTAAGCCTAAACGCATATGTACTAATTACACTGATGAGTTAGGGACTAGGAATGTTCAATTAAGAGAAAATATCCCCACATTTTCTTTGAAGGGAGAGTGGAAAACAATTTTGGAAAAACAACACTCGGTATAACCAACTGGGATTTGAACTCTGATATCCCTGTCTTTGGCAGTATAGTCTAACACTAGAATAACACCTTAAGCCATGCTGCAAACGAATCAGGTCAAACTTCTTTGAGGGTTACTCGTGCACGCATGTGCACGTCTTACTCCGTACTTCTTTCAACACTTCCACATATGTGCAAACATTGGTGTGATTGATGTCTGAGTTCGCATCACGTGAAACGGTTCGCAAGAATTTGTTTAAAGATTCTGAAAGAAAAAGCGGGAAAGTAATCTTAATCAATTTCAGAATATTTTTTTATCCAACTAGCTATTGAGAATTTTAGTCCTATGGAATTACATAAAAATAAAATCTAAATGTCTTTAAGACATTTAAATTTAATAAGTGACGGAATTTACATTGCCTTTGCTAATGACCGGAGGGAATTTACACATAACATTGGGGTGATAAAATCTGCGGGATACAGGATAAAATACAGTACTAGGCTAATATACAGAATGTTCCCGGGTTGAACGACTAAACTTTGGATCAAAACGTCTTTTGTAGATTTCCTAGTTTTCGCTTTATTTTCATGCAAACATCAAAAATCTAAATAAAAACAAAATGGGTAGGTATTAAATAAAATGATAAAATAATACAGACTTAGATAATTCTTGATAACACAGATAAATAGAATGAAAAAAGTTGAATATATGAAGTGATGGTTAATGCGTCATAGTATTATTTTCAATTAAAGTCAAAGCATTAAATAAAACATACAATGATATGAGTAAAAAGGTTAAACAGTGGAGTGTTGTTATATAAATGGTTAAATATTTAACAGTAAAGCCGCAAGTCAGGAGAATAATAAAAATAATGTACGCAGTATTAATTAAAATAACAGGCGTTAATAACCAGAAACAACCTTAAAATTGAGTAAGAATACAAGTAGAATAGAATTATTATTATTATTATTAGCACCACGTCTTACTACCCATTAGGGTTATACGCACTTACGCTAATGTGTAATGGTAGGGTGATTGTGAGATGAAATTAAGGACCTATGGTTTAACGTGGAATCCGAGCCACGGTGGAGGCCTGGCATTCCCCACATTCACAAGATGTCTTGTCAGAGGTGAAGGAAGAGTTTGCTAATCAGATAAATCCATGCCGGGACCGAGGATTGAACCCCGGCCGCCAGCATAGAAGTATGACACCTTACCCCTGGACCGCCAGGTCACCGACCAAGTAGAATAGAAATGGGTCAACTCACTTTTTAAAGTAAATTAAAACAATATGAATTAAAATTAACCAATTTTAAATCTAAAAAATAGAATTAAATTGAGTAAAGTAGAACTTAAATAAAAAGTAATAACTAAACGTTGAATGTAAACAGTGTAAAATTAATTAAAACTTGAAAAAATAACATGAATTGTGAACATAATTGAAAAGATTTTAAGTTGAGAGATAGTCAAATGATGTTGAATAAAGTGAGGTAGACCAAACAAATTACATGACAAGTTGGTTACCTGGTGGTCTAGGGGTAAGGTGTCAGACTTCTATGCTGGCGTCCGGGGTTCAATCCTCGGCCCCGGCAAAAATTTATCTGATTACCAAACCCTTCCTTCACCTCTGAAAATACATCTTGTGAATGTGAGGAATGCCAGGCCTCCACCGTAGTTCGGATTCCACGTTAAACTGTAGGTCCTTCATTTCATCTCACATTAGCGTAAGTGCGTATAACCCGAACGGGTAGTAAGACGCGGTGCTAATAATAATAATAATAATAATAATAATAATAATACATGACAAGTTAATGGACAATTTAGGGAGGGGAAGCCTGGTTATAAAATAAACAATAGTGTAAGAGTTAAATGAGAAAAATATAAAAAGCTACTTAATGGTTTATAAGATTACATGAAAAACAAGGGAGGTCGGAGAACCAATTATCTAAGTCCTGTCATAAGGATTAAACTTCCCTTACTCCTTTTTGGTGTTTCTGTAATGAAGTTGTTTACAGGTGCTCTATTATCCCGACATGTTTCGATGCTACAGTAGACGCACCATAATCATGGAGTCCGAATAGGTGTTGAGACACGATGAGAACTAACAAAGGTTGGCCAGTCCAGATACGGAGTAGAAGATTGTACGTTAATGTTGGGCGCAAAAGTATAACTTTATATATTTTGTTCTTTCTAGCGTGCGCCAACAACTCCAAGGGTCATCGGACGTCTAGTGATGTCTTAGTGTTAATAAATTATGTGTACTGCTGGAATATTCTTGTCACTGTTAATGGAATATTCTTGTCACTGTTAATCGCTTTTAATCTCCTTTTATATTACTTTTTTTATCATTCTTTTGTGGTTTCTTATCACTTTTCTCACTTATTTGAAGACACTTCGGTACGCCCATACCTGAATAAAGACAAAGGTAGAGGAAGGTGTGTTTCAAGCTAATGCACCTACATTCACATGACGAGAGCTCTAGAATGTGTGCGTTTTTCTCACCTAGTCCTAAAGGTATTAGTTTCTAAAATAACAACCAGATCGCAATTTAGAGTTATCACTACTGCTTTCTAGTAGAGATGGTTGGTATTATATCAAATTGAAGCCGCCAACTTCCTACAGGTGTCGTGTTTTCCATAAATCTAATGACCCCACAGAAATATCTAAGTTAGATACCACTTAACAAATTGAACAAGTATAATATTTAAAATAAAGCTGTAGAATATTTTATATATTTTTTAATAATATTTTATTTTGTATATTAAATAATAATAATATCGTATCCAGGGTATTAATACAAAAATGTGTTGCTACGATACAGACCCTTGTTGTAGTTTAAATATTAGATCTATTCCTATATATTTCAAGTCCAAGGTGGCTCAAACGGTTGAAGCCTGTACCATACTTGAGCATGATGGAGCAATCCGTCACTCTAGAATGGAAGCACGCGATACCGCCAGGGGGCAATACGCCAGGGCTATATGCGCTGATACACCGAGGACATTTTTTGAAAAATAGTACACACACGTTTGAAATAAATCCGAAATATTGCTCAAAATTACACACGTAAAGGAAGAAGGTTCGATCCCAACCAGATGCAATTGTTTTTTTTGTTTTAATTAACTATCGTTAATTTCTTATGTGCCATATGCTCTCTCTCTGTATTTAAGGTAGTATAAATATCACTAATTTATATATGAATGTAAATGTTCTATTGCATATTGATTGTGCCACATATTACTACCCAAACCATCCATACGAATATTGCACACCCCTAAGACTACTCACCACACATAGGAGTGTCTCGCGCTATGGTTTATGCTCATTCTGCTAACTAGCTTCACTAACATTCTAACGAGTTCAATAATAAAGCTAATGGAAAAAATTACTAAATAGAAGACTGAAACATACATATCTATTAAATTATGATTCGATTGAACTTATTATTGATATCAAAAAAACCTAAAATAATGTTTTCCATTTTATATACCCACAAACGTACTTAAACCCTATAAATCTCAACAAGTTGATCCCAATCTTTTTTTTTTTTTTTTTTTTNTTGCACTCCAGTCGTTTATTGTTAAAAAAAAATTGTGTGTGACTCTTTTCATAACTTAAAAATAAGACAAAATAAATATAAATAGTATATTTTAAAGTCAATTGGTTCACACACGCACCAAAAAAACCTAATCATACTAGAAATTGCTAGTAAAATTTGCTATCGATTTAAATATTCCAAAGTTTTTATGATCGGGAAAAACGTGAATTGTTCTTCTAATTTAAGCATCATACTTACCCATTCTATGACATTAGGAATTCGAAAGTTAATTACTGCACTTACCAAAGTACGCCAACTATCCCTATCTTGATCTATTTCTATCTCTCTCATTTATATACAAGTGCGTGGTGACCTGGTGGTCTAGGGGTAAGGTGTCGGACTTCTGTGCTGGCGGCGAGAAGGTAGTGGTTGGCTTAACCCCTTAAACAATCTACTCTCAATATTTCCCAGTCTTGTATACACAGTTTTTTCTTTTTCTGGTAGGAAATAAGGCCTTTCAGAATGGACTTCCTACAGTATATATTATTGTTTATGAAACAAGAGAGTGTGTATTTCTATGTTCTTACACCCAATACTGTACCCACTGTGACTTCCCAGATCCCCCGCACTATAAACCAGAGCAGTCATTTGGCTGTGTTTATGATGGTGCTGATATGATATCAGCTGGCAAAGCCATTTCTTCTCATCTTTTCAACTCTGGCAATGGGCAAAAGGCCAGACGGCCTATGGGATACTAGCCCCTCACACCTTCTACCCACTGCTACCTTCACATCTCGATCGTAGGAGGGTTTATTTCTCTCTCTCTCTCTCTCTCTCTCTCTCTGTCCCTCATATACTCAAGCAGACACATTACACACACCTTCTCCTCGTGTGTGCACGTGCACACACAAACACACACACACACCAACATTTCCTTTTTCAGCCACTTTCCTAATCCCTATTGAAACGAAAAGAAAAATCCTTCCTTCCCTCTTTACTTCCTGTCTTCCATGACTTTTAACCACTCCTTCTCCACCCCCTCCCAACCCCAATCTCTCTCTCATTTCCTAAATTCTCTCTCTCTCTCTAGCTCCCCTTATTCACCCCGGAACCCTCAAAGCTCCAACCCAACCGTTGCCGGTTGTTTGTCTTTGTTATTGGTGTTTGCACGCTGCGTCTTGTCTTTCTTATTACTCGCATCGACGTCGTCTTTGTCACCGACAAGACACTCAGACCAGATGGAACTGATCGATTCTAGGGGGTTATTAAGTCTCAAAAGACGATCACTTTTGGTTAGTATTTACGAAACACTAAGCTCCTAAGACTGATATTGTTATTCTCATTCTCTAAAAATAAATAAGTGAATGGAGTGACATATTAGAGACAATTTATTTTATAGTGAATTATTTTTTTCGATACAACTTACAGATAAAAAAATTTCATGTTTTAGATTTTATTGCCTGGTATATTTCGATCACATTATTAAGTACCTTACACCGGTGGTCACATAGTCCAAGGCTGAATATAAGATTAGGGATGTACTTCAGGCAGTGTGCTCTGGATTTGGTTTTCTACAAGGTATTTTTTTTCATCTAGCTTTTCACATTCTCTCTCCACGCTAATTCATTTTTATTTATTTGAGGTATTTAACGTGCACTTTCTGAGCCAATTTATTGTATCAGCACACGATAATTTCTAAGAGAGAGAACGAAAGAGCCTACCATATTTGCCGGGAAGGTTTTTTTTAAACATGCCTTCCCAGGGTTATTTTACATGCCTAAATCAACACGAGGACCAATGGCCTTACCTCCCCTCCGAAGGAAGTTGTGCTACGTATTTTCATCGCTCAAGATAAATCCGTTAACCCACGAACATCAGGCTCTGAGGCGAACACTTTACCTCAAGACCACTGGGGTCGACCACGCTAATGTAGCTGCACTTTATCTATAAACTGCCTTACTTATCCTTAGTCCTTAAATTGACCCGCTAATATTTATAGTGTTAAAATCTTAAGTATTTTTCTTCTCTAAAAATAATCTTAACATTCAAAGAAGATACAAAATTTAATTTCTTTTATTCCAAATAAAAATCATTCTATTTTGATCACTTGATTTTTTTTTAGCGTGTGTCATGTTATTAGCACACGGGTAGTAAGACGTGGAGCTAAGGAAAAATTAACATATTCACTAAAATTTAGTTATAATAATAGTTATGATAGGGTGGGAAAGGAGTAAAAATACTCAATGAGCCATGTAGAGGATTAGATACCACACTCTCTGTGTCAAGAGTCCCCTCTCCCCCTAACCCCCCCTCGCAAGGCACACTTAACCCTCATAAGTGGGAACCTGACAAGGTGTGATATCTGAAAGCACGAGATGAAATATTTTTCTAAAATTATCGTTAGTAACTATTCATTGTACAATAATTAATCATTTAACTTCTTTTTTTTTTTTGTCCCAGAATCATAATTTTTCTTCCACATTTAAAGAAACGTACTTAATACTCAACTAAGAAGGAGCTGATGTTACTTTCTAGGGCTTGGGTCCAAGTCCAACCATAGATAGGCGTTGGCCTTAGCTAAAGTTTTAACATGGATGGACTTTAGGAGATTTTTAGGCGATTGAGTTAAAGTTGGATTTTTTTTTTTATCTTACTTCCTTTCCCTTGGCTTTAAGTCTGTGATATAAGCCATTAACCACCATCCTGCGATTTGACTAAGTCTTACTATTTTCGACTGATTATTAAAATCCCTATGATGTTATATATATATATATATATATATATATTTACATTATTATTATTATTATTATTATTATTATCACCGCGTCTTACTACTCGTTCGGGTTATACGCACTTACGCTAATGTGTAATGGTAGGGTGATTGTGAGATGAAATGGAGGACCTACTGTTTAACGTGGAATCCGAACCACGGTGGAGGCCTTGCATTCCTCACATTCACAAGATGTCTTGTCAGAGGTGAAGGAAGGGTTTGGTAATCAGACAAATCTTTCCTGAGACCGAGGATTGAACCCCGGCCGCCAGCATAGAAGTCTGACACCATACCCCTAGACTGCCAGGTCACCTATATATTTACACTTCATCAGTAACTCATTATTAAAATGTTTATATTTATCTATAGATATTTGTTTTACTATTTGAGTGAAAAGGTAATTTTTTTTATCACGTTCCTAAATGGTTGCCGACACTGAAAGCTGGTATCACAAAAGCCACGTGGATCAGGTGTGGCCGGTTATACGAACCCCAGAGCAGTTTTACACCACCTCTCACTCACCGCAATGGAACGTTTGAAATTTCAGACTAAGTGGATTGTTTAAAATTATAGTAATCCTAGTATCAACCAGAAGTGGATAGAGATTAAAAGAATAAAACAATAATTTAAAACTAAAATATAAAATGTTATGTCAGGGCATACACACACTGAATTCCATTCATACCCTGTTGCCTCGCCACTGCTCAATTATGTCAGTTGCATAAATGTTACTTTCCAAAAATTAAAAAAAAAAAATATTGGTTCATTCTGAATATACTTTCTTGATCATTTTAAAGTTCATTTAAACCTAAACCTTTGTATTTTGTATCTGCTATCGACAGCTACAAAGGCAAATCAGGAAAGTAGTAACCATACATGTTTTCACCCGATACTCTTGTATCAACTATTGTGTATTTTTTTAATTATCGATGGGGGATAGGGGAGTGCAAGGAGTAAGAATATAATAAATAATGGAAGGGGGGTTGCCGAGAGAATATGGGAGGGAGGGTATGGGGCTAAGGAGTAAAGAATTAAAGGAATTAGGGTAGTTGGAAGTGTGAGTTGGTAACGTTAGCTTTAGAAGGGAAGGAAATAAAACCAAAATATTAAGGGGGGTAGTTAGGGGGATTGTGGAGGAAAGATATGGGGTTAGTAGGGGATGGTAAGGGGAAGAGAGAATATTGTTGGGTAAATGGATTGGAGGGACAAGGTGGAAGGATGGAATGGGGTTGCATGGGATATTTAAACCTGTCAAATATTGAATCAATCAAATCAAAGTGAATTATGTTTTTATCGTGGTTGTGTATTTATTTTGTTAGTGAGTATGAACAGTAAAAAATAGAAAAAAAAATTATTTATCAATTTTTTTGGTGCCAGGAGCTGTCATTAAATGATACATGTTAAAAACAATGGACATGTGAGCATTTAAACATGGCAGCACAAAGTGAAGAATATTGTAGAGTAAAGTAGATGTTTGATGCGGATACAATGATATGAAAGTTTTATAATTAAAATAATAGCTTCAAGGCTGATTTTTAAAAAGAAGGAAATTATTCTTATAATGTTTCACTATCAGTCCAAGAAATATTTTATTAATTCTATTACTTTTTTGTTTATAACCAAAGATTTTAAAACTTTGGAAAGATCTAAGTGTTTCTTAGGTAAAATAATAAACAAATTTATGTGTGTAAAAAATATAATTTATATAAAAGTTAAACATATATTTTTTTCTTGCTTTAACCTTTTATAACCGGGGTTATGTTAAAACTAATTTATAGGGTAAGGATAGGGTGTATATTAAGAAATCTCCTTTCTACATTAGATTGACCCGCCTCGGTGGCGTAGTTGGCTAACGCGCTTGTGTTGAGCTCGACTGCTGAGGGCGGGGAGATCGAGGTTCGAATCTCGGTCGGGTGAACTGGGGGTGTTTTTTCCTAAATGGTTTTCCACTCTCCCTCCACGCAAATGCATCCTAATCCATTAGAGTAATTAGTACTTAAAGCATATAACCCGAACGGGTAGTAAGACGTGGTGCTAAATATTATTATTATTATTACATTGGATTGGATTGGATTGAAGATGGATGGGAAAGTAGGTGTCCCCATTGCAGGCAGTTCAGTAAATGGTGGGTCCAACTACTTATACAACGTGATCATCATGGTGTTTTTTTAATTAATTTTTATTTGGTTTGTGTTCTAAATAGGCCTGTTGTCTATTGTAGAATTTTGATAGTAAATACAGAAATAATTCTTTTCGTCACAGTAATACAATTTTACATTTTTAATGTTATTGTACAAGTATTGATAATATCTATCCTAAATGACAGCTGCAGATTCCGTGACTTTACATATTAATACGCGAAATAGTAATAAATCCGTTTAAGTAAGTTTTATCATAGATAGATGCAACAAACTTACGTTAAACATGTCACAATCCGAAATAAAAAGTTAAGTTTATGAAACTACAAGCAACTGTTGCACATTTTAAACAAGGCATGATACAATGTCAAAATACAATCAACTTTATTTAACGAGGGGGTAAAATATTTGATTATTCCAAGTAATTTCAATGAGTGATATATTATATGAGAAACATGAAAGTTAAAAGTAGAGTTTGGTGCCCAGAAGAAAACTTGGATAATTAATATTGAGAGAGTGAATTATATAAGAACAAAATTTAGAATTTTTTTCCCCTAGTAATGGATTTGGTTTAGGATTTGTTAATCGACATTGCATTTAAAGTAGACTTATATAAAATACCATTAATATAATTTTGCAATTATATACAATCCGATATTGATTTGATAGTTTTAAATAATTAGATATCATCCGCAAATATTAAGTAAATATATGTGTTTAATAATGATATTAGTGAATATTTAAACAATTTGAAGAGGAGTGGTCATAAATTGGAACCCTGCGGTATATCACAAAGGTCCAAAAATGTATTTGCGTTTTGTGAATCTAACTTTAGAGCAAATTACCTACCCTTTAATTCTCTGTGAAACCAATTAACAACTCAAGTGTGAGACAAGCCAAAACTGCTAAGTTTCGAGAGAATAATACCATGCCTATATAAATCAAAAGTTTTACTTTAATCAAAAAACAAACTACATCTTTGAAATTGATTAGAGACTTGATGAACAATATGCCCCCAAAAATCTACTGAATTCCTGACAGTAGGGTCTATGTTATATACAGCCATGTTGAATAACCAATATAATATTTCAACTGCTGAAAAGTGTCCTCATATCCTTCTCTCGAGTACTATTAGAAAAGGTATTTAAGAAATAAATAGGTGTACGCCTATTTAAAATTTGGGGAAACATATTTATTGTTTTTAAATTAAGGAGCGTTATAATATAATTATTTATTTTTGTCTCATTTTACTTTCTCTTGACACTTCTAAGAGAAAATGATTGTGGTCGTCAAAAAAACTGAGCTTGAGACTTTGATAAATGTCTATGTTTCATTACCCTCTGAAACATAAAAATAGGTTTTTGCAAAACAACCTGTCCAACTATGTCTATCTGTCAGCCTAGAGCCAAAAACATTTTATCAATCAGGCTTAAGCTTTGTATCAAGGATTTTAGTAAGGCCCTCCCCCCCCCCTCCCCCCAGGGATTTTTGGTATTAGATATTTAACACTAAAATTAAGTGTACTTAGGTTAAAAAGAAATAAAATCAATTTTATAAAAATTTGCTCTAACTGTTTTAATTAAATTTGGTATTTAGACACTGAACTTTACAAACAAAATGGCAATTTTAATTTTTCCATGAAAATGACTAAGGGTGCATTAACAGAGACTTTCAATATTGATTATACCTTCGCAAATATTTTTGATACGGAATAATTTATCATTGTAAAACTGTAATACTGTTGAGATTAAAACAGAATTAGTCTGGAATAATTTTTATAAAACAAATAATTTCTTAGCTATAAGCAACCAAATATATTTTTTATGGAGTAATTAGAAATATTAAATTGATTTTTATGCTCTTTGGTGGACATACATGCTTCTTATTACTCAATATTTTTGTAACAGTGTATACTATTATGTATATGCTCTTTGGTGGAGTGTTCCTATAACTGTGTGTATTATTTTGTTTCACAAATGTTACTAGATTATAGTTAATATCTCTATTTTAAGATTAAAGAGAAAAAAGTCTGTATGGTGCACCTTACCATTTATTTATAAATAGTAGTGACAATATTCTGTTTCCAAGTGTTTCCAAGCTAGAAGAAAAGTTTCACTTGAAAGGATAAGATTGAACATATAGGCTATCACAGGACTGAGAAAGTTGGCACAGACTTTGGACAATAAAGTGTGGAATTCAATCTGAGCTAGCCCCTCTTGATAACTCAATTTTTTAATAGCATTAGACACATCCCGTGATAAAATGCGGCAAGGATACAAGGATGGAATGGTTTCAATAGAATAACAATGCCTAACCTGTAAGGAGAATTTATAAATGTATTGAAAGTATGTCCCAAACTCATTTGCTATTAAAAAAGCATCCGTGGTGGTATTAACATTAATTTCTATGCTATACCGGGATTATTTTTTCCACTTTTTTTGTGTGCATATTTTCAAAAGTCATTGGGCTTTCTTTTCCAATCCACCTCATTCTAATCCAATTGGCTTTATCACTTTATAATACTGCTAAACTAATTTGTGAAATTGAGTAAAACTTAAATAAAATGTTCTATTTAAAAAAAAAAATATTTTTGAAGAGTTGGATATTTTTTTTACCTTTTACACAAAACTTTACCTAAAAGGCCTAACTTATTGAAATATTAATGTCAGGGCAGTAAAAATAATTTAAAATACTTTTCAGCACCATTTTAAAAACATTTATACTGGAAAATGTTTGTATTGAACTTTTAAGTATAATAATTTAAAATACTTTTTAATTCCACCACATTCTCATTTGACTACACAGTAATACGTGTAGCCCCAAATGGTGGCAAAATCCGTCATAAAAAACACAACATGTTTTTTTTTAACGAGTATTTAAAACGAGTCATATTTCTTAATTTAAACAAACTCTTCTAGTGGTGGCTTTATTTTTGCTTGTGAAGCTATCATATTTCCCCTGTTTGAAATAAGTAGTGAGAAGAAGAATTTTGTTTTTTACCTAACAAAAGGGAGTGGGGGGAAGATGTAGCTTAATATTTCTATAGTTCTACTCACCGGTAAGACTTTCTGTATCCTTCCTCACCACCCTCAACGTCCCCTTCTCCGCCTGCACCAATCTAACTTTACTTGCCACTCTTCTCTCAGTCTACTTCCCAATCCAAGAGGGATTACTTCTATTCAACCCCTTCAAACTCTCTCCCATCAGAAAAACCTCCCTCCCCTCATATTTTTCCCTGTGTTTATTATTATACGGCCTTAGCTTCCTCCTTTCCTCATCCAACCATATTACGTCTTCTAGTTTTCATCATTTGCGTATACTAACGTCTCCTTCATAATCATCATCATCACCTCCCACCGTTAACTTCTGAAATACATAATTTCCTATTTCACATCAATCCCCCTGGAGCTCTTTTGAAAATTTAATGCACACACACACAGTTGTGCTGTTGAATCCCATAGACTTCCTTGCCCCCTCCTACTTTACCCTGTCCCCACCCCTTCTTACTTCTCTTCATTTCGCGTTTTTTTCCTCCCTTCCTCCCCACCGCGACGCCACCTAGCCGAGTTTCTATGGCGCGATTTCTTAGTGTTGCTGTTCCTTTCGCAGTCCTTTAACTTCCATCCTTGATGAAACCTAGGTAGGTAGGAGACCATTCATCTCCGAGGGACAACTTGGTAAAGGTTTGATATTAAGAAAAGGAAAAAAAATAAATCCGCCAGCTAGTAATTTATAGGATTTCTTCTAATATTAATATTTTATTTTTAATAAAAGTTTAAAGTCAAAATATGAAAAAGTGGAGTAGCTATGAATATTTTATAAAGCAGGTACATATTTTTTATGTATGTTATGACACCATTACATGATAAAAAAAAATTAAAGAATAGAATACATATTTTAGGTCCTTAAAAAATTATTATTTTAAACGCATTCACTTGTCTTAACTTTCGTAAAGCTTATAAAGCAAAATATTTTTAAGATATAGAAGAACCAGTTCAATGTAGATTTAATTTGCAATGGAAAAAACAAACAAAAATACATTTTTAAGGTGCGGCATAAGGGAGCGCAAGTGTTTTTACAGTTTCTATAAAATTGATTTTTTTTTTACCAAAATAAATCAAATATTTCTCCAGGAACAACATAGAGTGTAATTTTCTCCATATGTTAATATCAACAAATAATGAATATCTGTCAAGGATGTCGTGGAATTCTGTCAAAACTTTTTCTCTATATTTATAAAGTTTTGACCGAATTCTAGGACACCCTTGAAATATTTTAGAGATCTCTTGATATTAGCATGTGCTCTACGTTGCTAATGGGGAAATATTTGATTTATTTTGGCAAAAAAAAAAAAATAATGCTATAAAAACTGTAAAATTACTCGCGCTCCCTTATGCAGCACCTTAAGATAATTTGTTTTCTTAATAAAGAGCATAATTAATCAATACAAATAAGAAATAATATAAAATTAGAATCGGCATATTGTTTGGTAAAAATATTATTTTACCTCCGATTTTTAAATTTGATAGCCTAATATTATTAAAATCCTATTAAATTTGACAACCTGGTGTTGATTAACAAGTTTACTAAACAACAAACTCATTCTCACATTATAAATATATATTATTTTTTATAACCGCGTCTTACTATCTGTTCAAGTTATACTCCTATATAATAATTACTCTAATGAGTTAGGGATGAGGAAGGAATCACTTAAGAGGTAATAATTACCCTGACCTGTGGATTTGTGTGGAAGGAGATTGGTAAACCATTTTAGAAATAAAACACTCTTGGTGGACCCGACTGGGATTAGAACCCCGATGTCGCCGTCATCATTAGGCCAGTCCAACATGAGTGTTACAGACCATTTGGCCAATGAAGCGGGTAAAAACTTGTTTGGTGTATGCTTTTTTTAATGAAAGCAAATTTTCCGTTAAATTTGAAAAATCAGTTTAAAGGGATCTATATAAATTATTTTAATGAATATTTATATATATACTATATTAATAAATATAACACTCTCGTGTTAGACTAGACTGACGATGACAGGAAATATCAGAGTTCGAAACTCGGTTGGGTGAACTCAAGGTGGTTGGCCAATCTCACGCCATGTAAATGCGCTTACACTTCCTCTAAATTCAACCTAACTCCTCTATAATCATTAGACTAATTAGTACAAATACTACCTGTTCAGTGTTAAGGCTTTATGCAGGATAAAAACAAAGAACAAATATTTAATATCAAATTCTTAGTTAATAAATAAACCCATAAATTATAATAATCTATATTAAGCTAAAATTATTACTAAAAAATAAATAGAACTAACCGACATTTCGGTGACCTGGTTGGTGGTCTAGGGATAAGATGTCAGACTCCTGTGCTGGGGGTTCCGGAGTTCAATCCTCTGTCCCGGCAAAGATTTATCTGATTGCCAAACCCTTCCTTCACCTCTGACAAGACATCTTGTGAATGTGAGGAATGCCAGGCCTCCACCGTGGTTCGGATCCCACATTAAGCTGTAGGTCCTCCATTTCATCTCACCATAACCCTACCATTGCACATTAGCGTAAGTGCGTACAATCCGAACGGGTAGTAAGATGCGATGCTAATAATATTAATAATAATAACTGACATTTCATAAATTTAAAAAACAAATCTAGGTTTATGGGGTTAAATAGAACTATATGTTCTTTTATTAAAATGGGTATACTTAATTTATATTAAACTATTAGAAGTATTTATGCTTAAATGTTTAAAATGGGATTTTTGAAAATAATTTAAATAATCAGCAACCTCCAAAATTATACAAACATTCTTAAAGCAGCCACGATATATGTTTCTATATCATCAGAAATAATTATATTTGTTTATAATGAGAATGCTAGGGGTGGTAGTAACACAAATAAAGAAATGGATTTTTCATGCATGAAATTTAAACCCTGACATTTAAAATAAAAACAAATTTAAGTTTATACTTTTAAAAAAAAAGTTGCTAGAAGCCAAAGCAGAGCGGCTCAGTTGGGTAGACATGTGACGTCACCACATGACATTGGAGGGGATGGAAAATGGGGGGTGGGGGGGGTGGGAAGAGGTTGAAAGCCTGTCAACTTCACCCTTGTAGTGGTGCGTGTTTGCGTGTACGTTTGTTGAGGGATGCTATTCACTCCAACCCCCACCCCTACACAGCCATGCCATCATCACTCTACCTACCTTCCTTTGTACACTTTATGCCAAGGGAATACAGGTTGATGGTGGGGTGACATGGGGGGATGGTGTGGGTCTAGAGGCCTTGTCTGTGGATTGAGAAAGGTGACACACTAAATTCTAGCCTAGCCATGACGTGTGTCATTTGAACCGTTCGCCTGCGAATGTCGGTGGTACCCTTATGACATAAAAATACACTTATAATCCTCCTTCGTTTGCTCTTGAAAGAAATCTAGAAATATATGAATGTGAGAAAAGGTTTTTTTGTTTTTTTTGCCAACGTAAATATATTGTTACAGTATAAACATAGAGTTTAATTTTCTTCACATGGTGATATCAACAATGGTTAAATATCTGTCATGAGCATGGCGGCATTAGATGACACACTTTTTAAATGAAGAAATAGATTTGTCATTAAATTCAAAGACACCCTTGACAGATATTAAACAACTGTTGTTATCAACATGTGATGAAAATTAAACCATTATGTGTATACTGGAGCAATATTTGATATACGAATTTTATTAACACTGATCTTTTCCCGCTTCCCCTACATCTCTACTTTAAGGGGGTGATTGTGTGTGAAACCCTTTGATATTTAAATATTGTAAAATATATGATTATTTTGTGTAAAAAAACTGTTGTTTATAGCTTGTTTTATTCAGCCAGAGAACGAGTACGCACTATATTATAAAGCCACATGGCTGACTCACTCACTTACATTAATGTTTACCCACTTTAAGATGAGCTTGAAACATGAAATTTGGCATATTTATAGCTTCTAGCCTGTAGCCGACGGGAAAATACCAAAAAGGTATAAAAAAAACTCCTGAAAAAAATTCAAAATTGTGGAGCAACTTTAAAGTCGGTGCGTACCTTTATTTAGAGACCTCTTGTGGCTAAACGTTAGGACCTATATATAAAAAAAAAGGATTGCACCAGAGCTAGATTTTTTATTTTAGGTAAATTTTGCACATTTTCCACACATTTTTAAATTTTCTGACACTTATGGGACAGTTAGAATCATAAAATTGTAAAAATAAATCAACATTCAAAACAACGTTGGAATTTCATTAGTTTACACTCACTGGGGGTTTGGGGGCGGAGCCCACAACAAGCAANTTGGGGGCGGAGCCCACAACGAGCAAAGAAAGTTTGTCTTTATTAAATAAAAAAAAAATACACGGAAACCAGTTTTTTAATTAAGTTTGTATATCAAATACATCCTCTTTGTTTCTTTCATTATGTTTAAACTTATACAACTTTAAGAGAGATTAGTCTAAGGGTGTGAAAAAAGTATCGATACTTTACTAAAATCGATATTTTCCTTTCGATACTAGTATTTTACTCGGTACTTTTACTGATATTAGTATTCACACCCCGGTATCGGATCGGTACCGAAAAAATAACTTTTTTGCTATATTCACTCATGTGTGGGTTAAAGCTATGGTTAAAGAAGGGTGCAAAATAGATAGAAAAAATATATTACGAATTATATCTAGCTATTAAATAAATTTCCATCAACTACATTTTCCTAAACATTTTGAAAGCTGGTATGGTGAAACCTTTTGTAATATCCATCATACATACTATTTATCATACTTTTCAAGTTCCAACACAAAACATAGACGTAATAGACCTAAAATATATACTATAATATGGTTAAATATAACTATAATTTTCAGTGTTTAAATAAACATGAAAATACAATAATTATGATTATTATTATTATGGAAAAGTTGAAATTATTATGGTACTTGGTTAAAAAAAAATCCAGATTAAAATTTCGGTACCGATACTTACTATTATCGATAATTTTATTTCAATACATGGAAGGTTTCGATATTTTCCTTTCAGTACTTTAAATGGTTATAGTATTGATACCTTTTTCGATACTAGTATGATATCGATATGTTTCTTCTGATACTTTAAATGAGTACAATATCGATACTTTTCTTTCGATATTACATCCCTACCTTAGTCCACCCCGAAAGGTAGCAATATTACCTAACATGGTTCTATGGTGAATTCAAGTCATGGCATGACTCCTTCCCTTGCAGGGTAAACGTAGTTAGTGTATCTGCGCGTTTCTTCCCCTCACTAAAATGGCTTGGTACTGCGTTTTACTAACAGTTTGGGCTATGCACTTATGTACAACTTACTCTAGTGGTTTAAAGGATGAGGAAGGTTATATTTATAGGAAATGCACCTACATTTACTTGGATGTAAAGAAAAAAAAACGCTTTGGAAAGAAAAACCACCCTCAGTGCACCTGACCGAGATTCGAACCATCGATCTCACCGTCATCGACAGTCTAGCTGACTGCGATAATAGAGCCTTAGACCTCGTGGCCACCGAAGCGGCTGGCAATGGGTATTCTTATCTGCACAGGTATCGTCTGATTTACTTAAGAAGAAACTTTTCTGTCAAATATTAAAAAAATAATTTTATTGCGGTATTTAACTAACACTTTCTGAATTGAGCAATTAAATCAGCGCTCGATAATTTCTACGAGTTACAGCAAAAAGAGCCTACCAATCTGGCCGGGAAAAGTATTTTCACAAACATTACAGGGTTCTTTTACACACTACAATAGACATGGGGACCAACGGCTTCACTTCCCTTCCGAAGGCAGTGTTGCGCCACGGAATGTTATCGATCAAGAATTATTCATCGACCCCGGCTGGGTTTGAACTTAAGAACATTGGATTCTGAGGCAAGCACTTTACTTCAAGACCACCAAGGTCAATTCGCAATAAAATAGATACTAAAATAATCAACATAGAAGCCTACCTGTCACTATCAATTTTAATAGAGAACCATTAATAAATATGAAATTTAATTAATGCTAAATTAAGATATAACTGTTAACACCCTTTTCGGTGTCCGCATAGTCTAAGGGGTTACTCTTGCAAGAAACTAGACTGCAGATGACGGAAATTGGGGTTTTAATTCCGGTAGGGTGTTCTGATGATGGTTTTTCCTAAATTGTTTTCCACTCTATCTATTAAAATGCGGATATATTTCCTCTAAATGTAACCTCCTCCGTCTCTAATACAATAGCGTGGCTGGTAAATAGGCGTATAGCCTAAATCTGAGTACAAAGTGTTACTAAGACCATAGTTTTTTTCTTTCTAAATGGTCCTTCCAATGAAAATTGGACTGTATAATCAAACGTGCACTTGCAAAAGGATTTTTTAAAGTGGGTTTTATTTAATGATCCACGTCTTACCACCCATCGAGTTTATCTGCATTTGAACCCTAATGAGGGAAATGGAAGAATAATGGTAGCATTTTAGAGAAAGCTTACCAGTTTCTAGGCCACCTCTGTGATATAGATGTCAAGAGTTCCTATATACAAATACAGAAGTTCCTGGTCTAATCTCTGGAACTTACAGATTTTCTGTGAATGAGGAAATAGAGCCTAATACAGGTTGATTCAGTATTGTGAGGACAAATGAGAATGTACTTGAATAAGTAAATAAATACATACCTAATTACACCGTTCCCTTACGGTGCAAGCAAGAAAGTGTACATATAGGTCAAAAAACAGAAACTCCTTCCTTACTTGATCCATCCCCACTAACTTTCTACAGACCTACCTATCCTTGCATACTTCCTTCTCTTCAACACCATACATACAGCGAGTCATATATTATGTTTTTTTATTCTTAAAACTCTTAAACAAAATTGTCTACAATATTTAGCTACGTCGCACATGGACTACCCCTTTCTTTTGATCCACACATTCTACCTTCTTATATTTGCTTCCTCACTCGATCCACACTCATCCTCGAAACATGCCCAAACCAACATAAGACACTGTTTCACATTCACATAATGGATTCCCTTTCAAACCATACTCCTTCAGCACCCATTAATTACTGACTCTGTCCATACGAGTTTGTCCACATACACTTCATAGATATCTCATTCCAACCGCATTCATCTTGATCTTGTGTTTCTCTTGACAAACCCACACTTCACATCTATAAAGCCATGTTGGTGTTAACACACTTTTATATACCGCCATTTTTGCTTCTTTCAATACTATTTCATTCTTTGCACTTGTCTACATAAGACAACTACTCTCCTAGATGCATTCACCCGTCTGTCGATTTCACGATCCATACTTTCATTTTTACAGAACATTCTACCCAGATACACAAAATCATTTACTAAATAAGCAGTTGTTACGGAAGAGAAAGCCTACATTAGCGACCAGAGGGTTCATTGTACTGACCACAGGACACACTCCATCTGCAAAATTTTGAACTATCTTCGCCAATAGGCGGCAGCTGCATCGGTCGGTATGGTTCTATCGAGATCTGACGTCATTATGTGGTGTTTATTTTTGCCCGTTTATGTTCAGAGTGTAGACAAGGGGGAAAAAACCCCAGTCAGCCCATGCTGGATTTGAGCTCTTGACATTCTTGTCACCGGTGAACCAGACAGGAAGAGACCGACTCCTTGGTCTCCCCCCTCCCCCCCCATACGCCACCTACAGCCGTTTATTATATTGGCTACAGTCTCTCGCCGGCTGTATCTTATAAATAGATGTATCTATATGTAAGCTAACTGTTCTCTTGGGAGTACTCTAGGTCGAGATATTGGGGCTGGAAGCGAGAATTTCTCCGAGGCCATGTAGATAACTAAGCACACTCGTGGATCATTAGATAGGAAATTGCTTAGAGGAGAGAAATACCCTCATGAACAGTCTGCTCTGATAAAAACTGGGAGTCTTAGAAAGACTTTAGGTGTTTGGGTATAACACCTATGTACTAATTACGCTAGCGTTTTAAGAATTATTAAGGTTTAATTTTGAGGGAGTGTACTCAAATTTGAGTGGAAAAATATTTAGAAATAAAAAAAACCACTTCATTACAAATGATTGGAACCTGAACCCTGATCTACCTGTCATCGGTGGTACACTATTGCGAGTGTGATGCCTTAAACCATTCGGCCACCGAAAAGGTTTGGCAGTATTTGTTTGTATGTGGACATATACAAAGCTGATACCCGTGTCAAAATTATGGTATAAGGCATCAATCTAATAAAAAAAAATGGTTTGCCATGGTGATGGAGTGAAGGTCAGTGTTAAAATCCTGATTAGATGTAACGAGAGTGGTTTTATATTATTATTATTATTAGCACCGCGTCTTACTACCCGTTCGGGTTATACGCATTTACGCTAGTGTGTAATGGTAGGGTGATTGTGAGATGAAATGGAGGACCTAAAGTTTTAAAGTGGAATCCGAACCACGGTGGGAGGCCTGGCATTCCACACATTCACAAGATGTCTTGTTAGAGGTGAAGGAAGGGTTTGGTAATCAGATAAATCTGTGGTGGGACTGAGGATTGAACCCCGGACCCTCTGAACAGAAGCCCGAGGTTTTATATTAAACTAGCATTCCTNTCTGAAACGTAATTGTAAATCAGTTAAAAATATGTTCTTCAAAATTTTTTATAAAATAGCCTAATTAAAAAGCTAATTAAAAATTTAAAAATCCAGCTTCAAGGTGAATTTAGACCCCCTTTTGTCCACCTATGTTAAAAATATCAGATCTCTGCGTGCCGTAAATTTGGCTGGGCGTCAAACAAAACAAACACACTCTCAGATAAACACTTCCTTTTATTATTATAAATATATGTACATTCTCACTAAATTCCACCTTCCTATCCTGCTTTATCACCAGTTTAACTACGTAAATATCCAAGTTTTTTTATATGCCTTTTGTTTTATCTTTTTTTTATCACCGTTTCTTGATACCTGTTTAGGATTTACTCATATATAATAATTAGGGATGAGGAAGGAAATATTTTGGAAGTAATCTATCCGTATTTACGGGTTGTTAACCATTTTAGGTAAAAAAAAAACCATCCTCAGTATAACCAAACAGGATTCGAACCCGATCTCCCCACCTACAGCAGGACAGTTTAGCACGAGAGCGACGACGCCTTAGACAGTTCGACCACTGAAGCAGGTTTTTATCCATATTTAGATCTATTTCTTTGATGTTTTTAAAAAGTTTGGTATTACTTTTAGCTATCAACTCATTCGTTGTCACCCGGCAAATCTACATAATCTACATATGTCAACAATCGGTTCACATCATTTGATGTCAGCCCTTCAGAATTCTCTTTCAAATGAATATTTAACTGCAAAGTTAAATAGTAGAGAGGATGAGTCATCATCCTGTTTGAGACGATTGCGAATTTCAAATGTAGGTCTATCAGTTACCTTATTTACACACTTACGTTCCCGCTTCAAAATTCAAACACATTTAAATAATAAGTCTAACCTAATTTTTTCAGCTATTTTAAAATAATCCAAAATATAGTGAAAAATGTTCACCTTTTGATAAAACTAGATGCCTTTTTCTAAAAACCCACCACAAAAAGAAGAAAAATTATATGATTTTTTTTAAGATCCATTACATTTGGCATATACAAATATGAAAGTATAGCTTTTGCAACTGTTGTTTATGGCTCAACCCGCCTCGGTGGCGTAGTTGGCTAACGCGCTAGTCGTGTTGAGCTCAACGTCTGAGGGGGGGGGAGATCGAGGTTCGAATCTCGGTCGGGTGAACTGGGGGTGGTTTTTCCTAAATGGTTTTACACTCTCCCTCCACTCAAATGTGGACTAACTTCCTCTAATTCAACCTTCCCAATTCCTAATCCATTAAGTAATTAGTATTTAAAGCGTATAACCCGAACGGGTAGTAAGAGGCGGTGCTAATTATTAATTTATGGCTCAACGAATTGATCAACTATATAAATAATAAAGACAATTAATTGTGAATATAAACCTAGTTTAGTTAAAAACAGTTGCCCATTCTAAAATTTTTTTTGCCTATTTCGCTATACTGTCGAGTAAACCGTATAAAATAAATAACTAAAGTCAATTTTTTTAAATTTCCGTAACTATGCAAAACTCTTCGTAATGTAATATACAGTTTCATATATATTTACAAATGAAAACCAAAATGCTAATTTAATGGAACGTAATCTAAGCATTGTTTTAGCAGTTTTGATAGCTAAACTTTGTTTGGTAAGAATAAATAAAATATTGTGCAGAAGAAACAGACTTAAATTTTCTTCACAGGGTTATATTAACAGTTCTTAAATACCTGTCGAAGATGTTCTGGAATTTAATAACATTTTGTCTTTATTTGAAAAGTTTGTCATATAATGCCGTTAAGCTCATCACATATATTAATAAACTATTAATCACCATGTGAAGAAAATTAAACTAGGTTTGTAATGAAGATTTATTTATTTTTACCAAAACATATTTTGTTATAAAAATAACAAAACTATATTACCTTACTCGAGTTACCTACATACTCAACTTAAAGCTAGTTCAAATATGTTTTTTATTTACACAAATGATATATTATGTTATCGTATACAAGCAACAAAGTAAGCTATTAACTATCATATTAAACAATAATTTAATTGATAAAACATTTAAATAATTTAATTTAGAATACCGTTCAGGATACTAGCTGGATACTAGGTATGGCGTACTATCCAATAATTCAAAGGTGTAAACAAATATACGCAACGTCCGATAAACTCCCGAATGAACACACACGAACAAATTAACCCGATTACCGAAGCAATTTAAAGTTTCCAAACATTTTGCCATAATACATAAATCGCAATTGAGTTTTAATAGTTCGAAAATCTACATAATGAGAAGTAATCATGTGTCCGATATTATATAACGAGCCTATTTTTGATTATTTTTTTAAAATAATAATATTATAATCACATTTTGTAATGTTGTTCAACCCTGTGTGGCTCACAATAATTACTAGTTGAAGCTATTATAGATTTTAAATTGTTTTGTCAACATTCATGAACAGTATCATGAGTTTTATGTATGTATAATTAGATTTATATAAATTACATTTTCAATATTGAATAAATTCTGTGTGTTTTGGATCTAGAGATATTAATATCACATGACAAATATATTTAATCAAAATACTAAAAATAGTAGCTTTGTAGAGAACAAAATATCATTAATTTTCTAATTAAAAATGTATTTAAGTATACTTACTCAACTTGCTATTTCTAAGCCACTGTTTGTATTCATAAACTTCAGACATATTATACTCCCCAAATTACTTGCAAACTAACTTGAAGCTAGAACAGATCTTCTACCCAATCTTTCTTAAGACTTTAAAAAGGAAGCCGNAAAAAAAAAGAAGAAAAAAATATCCGTCACTTAAACCCGCAAGAAAACTATACTATACCGACCGAGCGGCCGCTACCGTTAACGATGATAGTGCTAATATTTGCTGATAGAGGGTGTCAATGTTAGCACAACTAACCTTCCAACCGTTAACTTCAATTTTCTAAACAAGAACCTCTACTTATTTATTCATGAAGCTCCTATTTTACCCTCAAGATTACGAGTTCGACTCCGTTAAAGATCCACTGCTTCACAAATATAAATATGAAATTTAATGCTATGCTCTAAGTACTCCATAAAAAATATATATGTTTGCTTATAGTTAAGAAACTATTGATTTTATTAAAAAAATATAGTCAATTTTAAAATACTTTAAACTTTATTATTATTATTATTAGCACCACGTCTTACTACCCGTTCGGGTTATACGCACTTACGCTAATGTGTAATGCTAGGGTGATTGTGAGAGGCCTGGCATTCCCCACATTCACAAGATGTCTTGTCAGAGGTGAAGGAAGGGTTTGGCAATCAGATAAATCTGTGCCGGGACATGGGATTGAACCCCGGCCGCCAGCACAGAAGTCTGACACCTTACCCCTAGACCGGCAAGTCACCTACATCAAATACTTTGGGTATTTGATCAATTTAGAAATTTCTGCCAATGATAAGTACCTACACTCAAAGTAATTTTCATTTGTTTGTTATTTTAAAAAAAATGTCTAGATGAATTATCAAATAAAAATAGTTTGAGCGGATTTGGAAAAATAGCGATTTTTTTCTCTTTTCGCTTTTCAGTATATTGCCATTATTTTTAGGATTAGATATCCAATTCTAAAATAAAAACTTGTCAGAGGAACCTTTTGAAAAACCCTAATACCAAGTCTTGACTCGATCGGTAGAATGGTTTATCGTCAAGACCGAGATACGTACCAATATACAGACGCCAAAGCAAGAACTACTTTCTCAATTTCAGGGGGTAGGCTACCTGGCGGTCTAGGGGTAAGGTGTCAGACTTCTGAGCTGGGGGTCCGGAGTTTAACCCTTGGACGCGGCACAGATTTATCTGATTACCAAACCCTTCCTTCACCTCTGACAAGACATCTTGTGAATGTGGGGAATGCCAGGTCTCCACCGTGGTTCGGATTCCACGTTAAACTGTAGGTCCTNATGTGGGGAATGCCAGGTCTCCACCGTGGTTCGGATCCCACGTTAAACTGTAGGTTCTCCATTTAATCTCACAATCACCCTACCATTACACATTAGCGTAAGTGCGTATAACCCGAACGGGTAGTAAGACGTGGTGCTAATAATAATATTTCAGGGGATCATGAAACGTCTACATTTATCAAAATATCGAGTTTGATTTTTTTCGAGGATTACAATTCGTCTCTTTACACGTTAGGGGGAAAAAAATAAAGTCTTGAGATAAAGATAAACATAAAAATGACAAACGTCTAAAAAGTCGCTAGGACAAACCAGTAAACTGCTACCAGTGGTAAGATGATCTTGTTAAAACTCTAGACAAGCATTTATTTCAAACCGTTCTCCACCATAGCTATCTCAGGATCCATGAAGCAACTATAGAATACTTTGTACTTGGTTTTTACACAAAAAATTGGTATCCATAAATAGAATGTAATAATATTGTTTTAAACCCCTCTCATATATTAAAAAAGTTATGGATAAAATGCATTTTTCTTAAAAGTACTGTATCTAAAATATCCTTGTAATACTTCATCCGTTGAGAGTCACGCGCTTTTCAGAAGTAATTACAATATATTGCACCATAAAACCTTTTTTTCTTTAAAAGATCAACTCCGTTGTATCTAGCAAAATCTTGTGACACGCTGGCTCCCTCTACTTAATGGGAACCCTGCCTTCACAACATCAGGTTACCAGAAGTTCTCCTATTAGTTAGTTATAACACTGGTGACAAGGGGTCCAAGAGGCAAGGGGTAGGTCATATATAAGAAGCTTGTGCGTATGAATCTACATAGTAATATAACATTAAACAGTACAAGGAACACAGAACATATAATATTGCAGACAAACAGCCTGTAAATTAAGAAAAACTGTATTGTTATTATTATAAAATCTTCAGCACCGAAGGTGCAATCATCTAAATAAATCGAATGCAAATTTAAAGGTCTTACTTATTTCATAAGTATAAGAATCATAAATAATCAGATCACATAACCGTGAGTGCGTAGTGACATATGTACGCGTCATCGTTAGTATATAGTTCAGTACCAACATAATTGACACCGTATCGCGTGTTAAATATCATATATAAAACCATATCACAATAATTGGTGCCAAATCACGGGGCATCATTAGTACATAAATACCAATATCACTATTAGAATTACCAAATTTTTTCGAATCTGAATAAGGGTCACTTAACAAAAGGTGCCGCCAAAACATGTGATGTTTTCCGTTTGTTTAGTACTTAGTAAAATATAACCTGTTGCTACCCACTCCAGTCGCCAAATTAAATATGGCGCCACTCTCGTGTTACACTGGCCTGCTGAAGACTGAGAGATCAGGGTTCCATTCCCAGTCAGGTCTACTTAGGATGTTTTTTTTTCCTAAATAGTTTCTCACTCTCTTCCCATGTAAATGCTGTTAGATTACCTCAAAAATTCTTCGTCCCTTACCTCATTAGAGTAACTATCATATATTCGTACAACCTCAACAGTTCGTAAGACGCGGTGATAAAATAAAAACTGTCACAATTGAATGCCCATAATATTAACGTCAAAAAAATTATAGCGGCTCCAACATTATTTTTTTTTCATTATTCTAAAACGTCCGGAGAACTCGAGAACTATTATCATCATTATTATAATTATTATCACCTTCTGTTACTACTTGTGTAGGTTTTACGCTTATGTACTTATTAAGCTTATAGTTTTAGGTATTAGGAATATTATATTTAAATTAGGTGTACACGTATTTGCTTGGGAGGAGAATGGAAAACGATGTTGGAAAACTATGTTGGAAAATCAT
>CABEEJ010002739.1:18710-39406 GCA_901482245.1 Timema douglasi
CTAGTTATATCCAGTCCACCTCGTTACACACTATCCCTATCTAGAGCTAGTTATATCCAGTCCACCTCATTACACCCTATCCCTATCTAAAGCTAAATATATCCAGTCCACCTCATTACACACTATCCCTATCTAGAACTAGTTATATCCAGTCCACCTCGTTACACCCTATCCCTATCTAGAGCTAGTTATATCCAGTCCACCTCGTTACACACTATCCTTATATAGAGCGAATTCTATACAGTCTATTCCCATTGGGTTTGCCAGTTAATATCTTGAATAAATATCTAGATTTGCGCTGATTATCTTGTCCAACGTAATCTTTGAGACTTGATTGGTCTAACAATGTTGTGAGATGACTACAAAGGGTATGTAACTAACCATTACGTAACCTAATCTATTAACCAGTAGCCTCATCCCATTTATGGACCAAATTTATGCCAAAGTAATTGGTTTTAGAATATTCTAAATTGGTTTTCGTCATGTGAGTTAAGAGATAATGTTTCACACCCGTAGAGAACGACCAGTAAAGTTATTGTTTTGTATATTCTGAGTTTTACATTCTTTGAAAGCAGTCGAGTTATAAACAAATTACTATGCGAGTAATGACGTGCATTTTCCGACTGTATTCTTTTCCTAATTTATATCTAATTTCAGTATTGCTAGTTAAAAATGATTTTTAGATATTTAAATTTATTAACCCTGATATGTTGGTTGCAGTAATCTCTAAATTATCTACCCCAATCTGTGATCTATTTATGATAATATATTTTGTATTTTCAGAGTTAATTTATAAACCTATTTCCTTACTACAGTAGCCACGTAGCTTCTTTGGTGCTAACTGACAGCTCACAGCTGACTTCTGAAAGTCAACATTTAGGTATCGTATACTTAAATGTTGACTGTCAGAAGTGACAGCTGCTAAACACATGTTTTTGAAGATCATATGGTTTGGCGTAGTGATACATAATTTTGTTTGGTAACTTTTCAAAGCTGTCAATCAGCACCAAAGAAGTCATGGGGCTACTGTATCTTCTCATAAAATGTCTGCATTTATCGCCACAGATTCCTTAGTATTTCCCACAAAGCTAATCCTAATAGCTGCATTTTACCGTTTAGTGTCAACCCTTCATTACTTTCTTACATTATCCTTAAAAATATAAGCCAAGGCTGGTTTGAAAAGTAACGTAGAAAGTGCATCTCCTTGTTTAAACACATTTTGTATTTTGAAAGTATCTGATAAGTGAAATCCAACCCGTATTTCGCCACGCCAACTGCCAAACATACCTCAACATACCCACTTTTTTCTAATTTTTGCTGAATTGTAAAACTCTGATTTATTGTTAATTTATTTAGTTGAAATCTACTCTGACTATCACCAATTATTTCTTCTGCATATCTACATAACAACATCCATGTGGTGTATATCTGTTCTACCAAGGCTCTTTCTACCACTTTCCGGTGACCTGGTGGTCTAGGGGTAAGGTGTTAGACTTCTGTACTGGTGGCCGGGGTTCAATCCTCGGTCCCGGCACAGATTTATCTGATTACCAAACCCTTCCTTCACCTCTGACAAGACATCTTGTGAATGTGAGGAATGCCAGGCCTCCATCGTGGTTCGGATTCCACGTTAAACTGCAGGTCCTCCATTTCATATCACAATCACCCTACCATTACACATTAGTGTAAGTGCGTATAACCCGAACGGGTAGTAAGATGTGGTGCTAATAATAATTCTACCATTTTCCGTTTCCCGAGAGAGATGAGATGACTGAGACAAATCCAAGATGGCGGATCTAAGATGGTGGATAAAAGGTACAAATTGAACCCTAGAGAACTGAAATTCTGTATGGATGCTATGGAGCATACAATATTTATGAGTAAATAAATGAAAACAACAGGGAACAAACTTGGCGAGAGATCCAAAAACTGAGCCTGTCAGAGACAAGCTTCGATATAATTGATAATAACCATCAAAAGTACATATGGCTTGACGTATGATTATGTGAAAGTATATATAGCAACTTTTAATCGGTCATTAGGGGTGTGCTAAACTATGAAATGTCCATGTGGATGGTCAAATTTTCTCTTTTGTCTTGGACACCCGAAATAATCTTCGCCTCATGGAAACGTTTATAAGGAAGAAGAAAACTTGTATATAGAATGAACACATTCGAAATGTCTCACTAAATATGACATATTCCAACTTATAATCATTTTTATAACAGACACTAAACAATATTTTAAACCGAAAGGTGTTGAATGACATCTATAACGTAAGTAGAGATAAATTCAGATATGTCAGCATAAAGTAATACAGTGGGCTTTGTTTATTGCTATAAAATAATATAGTGGGCTTTGTTTATTACTATAAAATAATATAGTGGGCTTTGTTTATTACTACAAAATAATATACTGGACTTTGTTTATTACTATAAAATAATAGAGTGGGCTTTGTTTATTACTATAAAATAATAGAGTGGGCTTTGTTTATTACTACAAAATAATATACTGGGCTTTGTTTATTACTATAAAATAATATACTGGGCTTTGTTTATTACTACAAAAATAATATACTGGGCTTTGTTTATTACTATAAATAATATAGTGGGCTTTGTTTATTACTACAAAATAATATACTGGGCTTTGTTTATTACTATAAAATAATATACTGAGCTTTGTTTATTACTATAAAATAATATAGTGGGCTTTGTTTATTACTATAAAATAATATACTGGGCTTTGTTTATTACTATAAAATAATATACTGGGCTTTGTTTATTATTATAAAATATTATAGTAGGCTTTGTTTATTACTACAAAGTAATATAGTGGGCTTTGTTTATTATTATAAAATAATATAGTGGGCTTTGTTTATTACTATAAAATAATATAGTGGGCTTTGTTTATTACTACAAAATAACATAGTGGGCTTTGTTTATTACTATAAAATAATATAGTGGGCTTTGTTTATTACTATAAAATAATATAGTGGGCTTTGTTTATTACTAACAAAATAATATACTGGGCTTTGTTTATTACTATAAAATAATATACTGGGCTTTGTTTATTACTATAAAATAATATAGTGGACTTTGTTTATTACTACAAAATAATATACTGGGCTTTGTTTATTACTATAAAATAATATATTGGGCTTTGTTTATTACTATAAAATAATATAGTGGGCTTTGTTTATTACTACAAAATAATATACTGGGCTTTGTTTATTACTATAAAATAATATACTGGGCTTTGTTTATTACTACATAATAATATACTGGGCTTTGTTTATTACTACAAAATAATATACTGGGCTTCGTTTATTTATATAAAATAATATAGTGGGCTTTGTTTATTACTACAAAATAATATAGTGGGCTTTGTTTATTACTATAAAATAATATAGTGGGCTTTGTTTATTACTATAAAATAATATATTGGGCTTTGTTTATTATTATAAAATATTATAGTAGGCTTTGTTTATTACTACCAAATAATATAGCGGGCTTTGTTTATTATTATATAATAATATAGTGGGCTTAGTTGATTATTATAAAATAATATAGTGGGCTTTGTTTATTATTATATAATAATATAGTGGGCTTAGTTGATTATTATAAAATAATATAGTGGGCTTAGTTTATTATTATAAAATAATATAGTGGACTTTGTTTATTACTTTAAAATAATATAGTGGGCTTTGTTTATTACTATAAAATAATATACTGGGCTTTGTTTATTACTATAAAATAATATAGTGGGCTTTGTTTATTACTACAAAATAATATACTGGGCTTTGTTTATTTATATAAAATAATATAGTGGACTTTGTTTATTACTATAAAATAACATACTGGGCTTTGTTAGTTTCTTTAAAGCTTTCCTTTTGCCTTCATTCTCTTGACGCATTAATTAAAAGTAGTGTTACGAGAGGGCAACAAAAATCTTATCTCTCTGATTTATTCCTTCTAAATCAAAACCACGCACACACAACAAATATTTGTATATACATAATATATTATATGTGTGTGTATATTTTTGATGTACGTTAGACATGAAACTTTGTAAAAGTAAATAGGTTGATTCGTGGTACAAAGAGTAAATATTTTCAATTTACTTTAACAGAACAAACATCTTATAAAATTCACTAACGATTTTTACTTTAACACAAGGTAGAAGCAATATATTTACTAACATAATTTCATATGTACACGAATATATATATATACATGAATAAAAATTGTTTGATACAAAATAATACACAACATATTCAGTCAAATTATGATTCAAGGAAAAAAAATATTTTTTATGTTTCGCAACCATTATATAAATTAAAGAAACAGTAACACAAACTAAATTAAAAAAAAATATTATGGTAAGCCCATGGAGAATAAAACTATGTTACACACATATGAACAGAAAGCTTATTTTAATCTCTTTTTCATAATAACTTTTCCTCGAATTTTATAAATACTACACGAAATCATTATGATAGAAAAAAATAAAATAGTGACGCTTCTTAACATAAGATTAAATATTACCAACAAATCACCATACGCAGGCCATCCCTGTTGACAACTTATTTTGAATGAAAAAAAAAAAGAAAAGAGCTGAACATGTATATTCTACTCTGTGATAATGTTAGGCTTATACTAAAATAACCTAAACATTGTAAGGTCCTCACTGTTTTATTAAGTTTACAACTCCACTCGATGGCTATTCATCTGTCTATAAGAAACTTTGAAAGCTCATCAATCAATCTACTTCACAAGGTTTCGGACCCAAACTGTCAAAAACTCCTAAAAAAAAAGCCCTTTAGCGATGTGTTGACAAGGGTGCTCGAACTCAATTGAGCTTTGTGGGAATATTTCACTCAAAGGAGATTACTATTTATACACCGAATTATTTTATATTTTTATCTGTTCTTTTAGTACCTAGTAATTTTTTTTTTTACCGCATCTTACTACCCGTTCAGGCTAATACTCATAGGCAGTGGTGGAGCGTGACTTTATTTTTTGATGGGGGCTAGGTCAAAGCTTACCTGTAATTATTTTCTCCCACCCCGTCTTAATAAATTAAATTAAATTCATTTAAGTTTTTCCTAATTAAAAAAAAATCAATTGATCTACAAAATAACCGTAATTAGGTTGATGTGCTCCTGACCTTTTAATTTCAAGTTTTTGTTGTGGCCTTAATGAACAAATAAAGTTTTTAAATATTTTATTCATTTCAATTAATCACTTTCACAAGTAATCTTATTTCTTGGGTCTTAATACATACTAAACCACAGACGCATAAACGAAAAAATAATAATTATAGATCACCTTTATCGTAAAGTTGGCCCGCTCAGGCTGGCACTTTTCGCTACTGTGCTTGTAATGGTAGGGTGCATTGACCTCGAGAGCCATCTCACACTGGGCGTGGCTTCTGATAGGGCCTGTCAAACTGGCCCACGTCAGCTTTTAGATTCAGTCACTCTAGCGCTGTTACAGTCCTTACCTGACGTTTGGCGTGAATCATAAATAATCTTGACCGGAATACTTTATAATGAATCCATTAATTCATTGAGGGTAGAGAATGGTGCTCCCCCTCATAAATGTTTTTTTCCCAAAATATTTTATAGGATAAAAATAAAAGAAATACAAATAAAAAAAAATAACGTTGGAAAAATGTTGGTGAGACCTGGCTCTGTGGCCTCTAAGGACTGGCTGCCCCTTCTCATATATACAGTAGCCCCATGGCTTCTTTGGTGATGATTGACAGCTCACAGCTGACGGCTTTGAAAAGTTACCAGACCAAATTATGTATTCCTACGCCGAACCATATGATCTGCAAAATCATGTGTTTAGCAGCTGTCACTTCTGAGAGTCAAGATTTAGGTATATACCTAATTATTGACTGTCGGAAGTCAGCTGTGAACTGTCAGTCAGCACCAAAGAAGCCATGGGATTATTGTACTAATTACGCTAATGTGTTAGGGATAAGGAAGGTTGAATTTAAAGGAAATGTACCTGAATTGTCGTGGAAGAAGATTGGGAAACTATTTAGGACAAACCTAACCTCAACACACCTGACTGAGACTGGAACACCGATTTACCCGCCCTCAGCATTCGATTCTATTACAAAAGCGACGCCTTAGACCATTCTGCCACTGAAGTGGGTCCCTAGGTTATTAACGACTTAAGGAGATGACCCATTTGTAGCGTCCAACACGGCTCCGGACCGGCTGACGTTTGTAGAAACTCTTCTTGCAAGTCCCAGTTGCAACGGAAAGTTCGTCCTAAGAGGAATTGATGGGGTGCGGTTTGTGAGGAGAAAAAAAAGAGGTCATAAACACAAATTATGGGTGCATTAAATATTTAAGAAGTGTCAAGTCATCAACATTTTCTGCTATTTGTTGCTATGCGTTCATACATTTCTCAATCAGTTGTTGCGATGCCAATATCTGGTCCATGCAGCCTCTGGCTGACATGAAACCACATTGCACACCCAAACTCTTGTCCCAAGTTTTTTCACGTAATCTCTCAATTAGGAATCTTCCAAAAATATTGCCTGTAATACTCAACCAAACTAATTTACCAATAATTGTCACATTAACTCTTACGGCCTTTGCCTTTGTTCAAAGGAACCATGACAGCCTTCTTGAAGTCATTTGGGACGTTCGAAACCCCAGCAACACACATCGACCGACTCACATGATCTGGCAAGTAATATCATGCCGCCACACTTAAGTGTGATCTCATATACTCCCGCAGCCTTGCTATTCTTTAACACTTTCATAGCTTTTAACACTTCAGCTTCGTCAATTATTTCACTCATAATAACATTTCCTCTATTTTCGGCTAATTCCTCTAAGTTTTCACCATACAATTGCTCAACATACTCCTTCTATCACTTTATTATACTGTTTCCATCGCAGACCATCTCATCACGTTCATTCTGAATGCCCTAGTTCTTTCTTTACCTTCCTTGTTTAGTTATATTTACCCATTCCCAGAATATCTGATTTCCATCTTTTGATCTCAGTTGCCCTTTACTCTCTTTTACTACTTTCTTTCCATTCATCTTTTTCTCTTTGTACATGTCCCACAACCTCTTACGTTCTGTTTCACTATTCACCGCAATCATTCATTTATATGCTTCTTTCTTTTTTTCTCACAGCTTCTGTCACTTGTTCTAAACTTGTTTTTAGCTAATCTACCAATAGTGCATGAATATAAGTACCTCTATACTGTCGCGAAAATATATTGTATATGCTTTATCGGTGACCTGGCCGTCTAGGGGGGTAAGGTGTCAGACTTCTGTGCTGAGAGTCCGGGGTTCAATCCTCGGTCCCGGCACAGATTTATCTGATTACCAAACCCTTCCTTCACCTCTGACAAGACATCTTGTGAATGTGGGGAATGCCAGGCCTCCACCGTGGTTCGGATCCCACGTTAAACTGTAGGTCCTCCATTTCATCTCACAATCACCCTACCATTACACATTAGCGTAAGTGCGTATAACCTGAACGGGTAGTAAGACGCGGTGCTTATAATAATAATAATAATAATAATAATAATAATCTATCGTGCTGTCTTAAATTTCAAACAAACTATAATCGTCTCATGTTGAAATCCCTTGTAATATCTTAACGTCACCAGTTACTGTCATTCAATGGTTTTGGCAAAAAATTGAGGTTTTGTTAGGTTAGGTTAGGTTAGGTTAGGTTATTTCAACAGCTCGGGCCGCAATTCCTACGTGGCTCTAAAAATGTGGGGCCGCAATTCAACTCTCTCTTTAGAAGTAGACAGCTCGTGAGGCCACAGCTCAGCTTTAGACATTTAATATTAACGACACTTCAATTCTTTATTTTATTATTTTGATTCGTTTACAGGCTTTTGTGGTAAAGTAATATATATATTTATTTGATTCTGGATAATACATCCATTACCATCTTTAAAGTAAACACATTAATATGTAAAATGCTGTTTAAAGTATCTCAATTTGTTATATGCTTTGTCATTATAATTCCACGGAGTGGTTTAATAGCTCGATTAATCATTACTATTGTTCCTAGAACTGACCTTGAACGGTGTAAGACAAGGTCTGCCTTCGTGGATGATGTCAAATTTATGAGCATGTGCACTTTGCTAAGAGTCGACCAATAAAAAAAAAGCTAACTAACTCTATTACATTAGATACACTCATGTGAAAAGTTGCGTAAGGCACACACTAAAGAGAAACATTGTTTTCAAGAGATTGGTTGGTAGGATTGTGAGACAAAGGAATAAGGGAACATTATTTATTAGTATAGCTAGAAAGTGCCCTTTAAAAGTTGCCCAAGTTCACTTCCGTTGTCGCTAAAGATAACGCACTACTCCCGATATTGACTAGACTGCCGATAACGAGAAGATCGGGGCTCGATCGCTTTCGGGTGTACTGAGGAGATTTTTTTTAATAAATATTTTACCAATGGTTTTCCACTCTACCTCCACGCAAATGCGGGTTCACTTCCTCTCAAATTCAACCTTCCCAATTCCTAATCCATTAGCGTAATTAATACTTAAGCGTATAACCCGAACGGGTAGTAAGACGTGGTGCTAAATAAAAATAAACAAATGTTTTGCCCCTATCTCTCTTTACGTAAATGCGGGTGCCTTGCTCTAAATTTTACCTTACTCTTCCCTAATTCATTAGTTTAATGTACTTTCTCGTATAGCCAATTATAGTTTGAAACAATTAAACAAAACTGTTAGTTTTCAACTACCTTTTGATTGATCTATCAACAAAAAGAGTAAAAAGTACTATTTATCACGTAACTCACTCCTCAGATATCAATATTGAACAAAAAATGTTATAAACATTTTAGAAAAATTCTAAAATTTCAAAAATCAGTCATCTGCAGCATACACTTAATTTTAGAGCCAGGATAATAACGACGATTTCAACTAAATGTAACCCGCCTCGGTGGCGTAGTTGACTAAAGCGCTTGTCGTGTTGAGCTAGACTGCTAAGGACGGGGAGATCGAGGTTTGAATCTCGGTCGGGTGAACTGGGGGTGGTTTTTCTTAAATGGTTTTCCACTCTCCCTCCATGCAAATGCGGGTTCACTTCCTCTAATTCAATCTTCCCAATTCTTAACCCATTAGAGTAATTAGTACTTGAAGCGTATAAACCGAACGGGTAGTAAGACGTGGCGCTAAAAAAACTAAATGCATTTACTTTAAATCATTAAAATATATGATTAAATTTAAATATCTCAAACAGTTTCGGATGAAACCTCAAAAAACAGACAGACGAACAGATTAAGACCTATTTTTTATAGATCAAGGGCACGTAAAAAACTATGATCCACTATTATAGCAAGGTTTAAAATATTAACTACAGTGATACTTTCTCTATATGAGAAAGTTAAAAAAGACCTACCCTAACATTGGGAATACCAACCAAATCAAAAACTTGAGCTTTGATAGGGGCAAAGTGCGTTCAACCCAAACAGGTAGTAAGAAAGGGGGCTAGTAATAATAGTAATAATATTATGACTTCACTCGCAGATGATAATATGAGCTCTTCAGTGTTGTAAATTATTTGAAGTGAATGATGAGAGGGGTGAGGGAGTAGAAAGGCAGAGATTTTTATCTCCAAACATCTAAGTAAGCCGTCATGAAATTTCTTTATAATTAGTGAAGGTAACTACGAGTCATCGTGGGATGGAAGTCTCCTCGAGCTAAGAGCCCGTCTCACCTCACAGATAACACCTAACTTAGGTAGGTAATACAGCTAGAACCAGACGTCTTAAGAGCCCGTCTCACCCCACAGATAACACCTAACTTAGGTAGGTAATACAGCTAGAACCAGACGTCTTAAGAGCCCGTCTCACCCCACAGATAACACCTAACTTAGGTAGGTAATACAGCTAGAACCAGACGTCTTAAGAGCCCGTCTCACCCCACAGATAACACCTAACTTAGGTAGGTAATACAGCTAGAACCAGACGTCTTAAGAGCCCGTCTCACCCCACAGATAACACCTAACTTAGGTAGGTAATACAGCTAGAACCAGACGTCTTAAGAGCCCGTCTCACCCCACAGATAACACCTAACTTAGGTAGGTAATACAGCTAGAACCAGACGTCTTAAGAGCCCGTCTCACCCCACAGATAACACCTAACTTAGGTAGGTAATACAGCTAGAACCAGACGTCTTAAGAGCCCGTCTCACCCCACAGATAACACCTAACTTAGGTAGGTAATACAGCTAGAACCAGACGTCTTAAGAGCCCGTCTCACCCCACAGATAACACCTAACTTAGGTAGGTAATACAGCTAGAACCAGACGTCTTAAGAGCCCGTCTCACCCCACAGATAACACCTAACTTAGGTAGGTAATACAGCTACAACCAGACGTCTTAAGAGCCCGTCTCACCCCACAGATAACACCTATGTGTCAACAGATGTCAAGCAAAGTATGCTTTATGTATATACACTCCGTTTATCCTTAAAGGCATGTTTCTTATCTTGATGGAATATACTATGTTCCTATCTCATAATCCGCACCATTGTGGAATGATCCAAACCATGGTGGAGGCCTGGCATTCCACACATTCACAAGTTGTTATTAATAAACGTATCCGCCTCGTTGGCGTAGTTGGCTAACGCGCTTGTCGTGTTGAGCTCGACTGCGGAGGACGGCGAGATCGAGGTTCGAATCTCGGTCGGGTGAACTGGGGGTGGTTTTTCCTAAATGGTTTTCCACTCTCCCTCCACGCAAATGCGGATTCACTTCCTCTAACTCAACCTTCCTAATTCCTAGTCCATTAGAGTAATTAGTACTTAAGGCGTATAACCTGAACGGGTAGTAAGACGTGGTGCTAAATATTATTATTATTATTATTATTATTAATAAACGTCTTGTCAGATGTGAAGGAAGGGTTTGGTTATCAGATAAATCTGTGCTGGGACCAGGATTTGAACCACTGACTCCTAATACAAAAGGCCGACACCTTACGCTTATAACACCAGATATCCTGAAGATAAAATTTGTCGTTTAATTCCAAGACACCCTTGACAGATATTCAACTACTGTTGATATCACCGAGTGAAGAAAATTAAACTTTCTGAGTTTCTACTGGATAAATATTTGATTTATTTTTAACAAAATGTTTTTTTAAAATGTAAAAACTGCAAAAACATTACCTTAAACTCTCTTCCCTTACACACTCGAATTAAGGATGTCAAACTCGATTAATCAATAACCTTCATTTGTACTGGTATCGAAAGAATCGAAAATAGAACTAAAATATCAGTATTTTTTGATATATCAATTCTAGGTTGTATAATTACAATAAATTAAGGTCATGGCATTTAAATGAAACGGTAAAATATATAATTGGGTGATCTTTCATTGCAACAGTTAGTAATTCGGACCACCAATGCAAGTGATGACTTTGATTGCAGATGTCTGATCGGATATTTGATAAATGTTTACAATAAGAAAACACATCTGTTTGGAATCTACATAAACATATCGTTTGGAATAGCTATTTGAAGTAGTACCGCTTCGAGCCATATGTGTGTGTGTGAGCGATTAAATAATGCACCCAGATTTATTTGCCTTATAAAACATGTTCAGTGCCTCGCCTTAGTTACATGTTATTATTTAACTCTTCTAATGTTTAGTTAACAGATACACATGGAAATTAAAGGCCTGGTTACATTAGAATAGAGCTATGTTCTTAAATATATTTATGACTTTCTTTTAAAATATATGATCCTTGTCATGTGACTAAGGATGAGAAAAGAAACTTAAGTCTAAATTACTGCAGCGACATCTAATTCAATATGTTTGTTCTAAGCACCGCGTCTTCCTACCCGTTCGGGCGATACTCATATGCACTACTTATGATACTATATTAGGGACTGGTTTTCCACTCTCCCTCCACGCGAATACGGGTTCACTTCCTCTAATTCAACCTTCCCAATTCCTAATCCATTAGCGTAATTAGTACTTAAAGCGTATAACCCGAACGGGTAGTAAGACGCGGTGCTAAATATAAATAAATATAAATATATTAGGGATGAAGAAAGATGAATTTAGTTGAAATGTACACGCATTTTCGAGAAGTGAGTGTGGAGAACCATTTGGGGGAAAACATCCTCAATGTACTCAACCTAGATTGCATTTCCAATCTCCCCGTCATACGAAGTCCAATCTATGGCAAGAGTGACGCATAAGACCACTCCCTACCCCTGACGTGGGGACATTAGTTAGTTAATTTGGTGTAAAAAGCAACTAAATATAATTGATATTTATGAAGTTATTTCTGTAGTGTCAAAATTGACTGTCAGTGACTTAAAATGTCTTAACATAATCAAGCAGGAGGAGACTGAATTTTAACAACTGTAATAACATTTATTGTAATGCTATACTTAATATAATGCATAGGAATCGAACTCCGTTCTACCAATCCAGAGAAAGTTGGTACAATCACAGGCTAAGCCTCGCGCTGACATTTCACATGCACTTATTAGGGACCATTTAACAAACTCAACTCCGACCCGCGGTTGGTCTGCGAGCCACCGCTTTGTCACTAACCACAGAATCTCGACCGTTTCAAAACGAGCCCCACGTGTTTGCCTACCTCATCGATGCGATAGGTGAGGGGGGGAAGGGGGGGTACGGGAAAGAGTCAGCGCATGCGCAGCTTCTAGGCGCGCAGTTTGACCCAAGGACGAATCTTCAGCAGTGTTGTCCGCGCACGTCTGTCGTCAACTCGCTACCGGTAGTCGGGGAGAGACGTTGTTTGCCAAGAGCATCGGGGTGGGCAGAGACCGCGCTCCCCAACACCCTCACCCTCGCCTTCCGTTGTGTGTTTAGTTCGCAAACAGTAATTGTCACCAGAGTGTGGTTTAAACTTTGACGGACATCACAGGATTTCACCGACGTTAACGTTCGTTAGAGTGTGGTTTAAACTTTAACGGACATCACAGGATTTCGCCGACGTTAACGTTCGTTAAAGTATGGTTTAAACGTTGACGGACATCACAGGATTTCGCCGACGTTAACGTTCGTTAGAATGTGGTCTAAACTTTGACGGACAACACAGGATTTCACCGACGTAAATATTCTTCAGAGTGTGACTTAGAATTTCACAGAAATAACAAATTTTCGATGACGTTAATGTTCGGTTAAGTATGGCTTAAACTTTAGCGGGAATCACAGGATCTCGCTGACGTTTATGTCCGTCAGATTGGGGTTTTGAAGTTAGACTAAAATCAAACAATAGCTTAATTCATAACATGATACATTCAGATTCAAGGTAGACTTAATATCCACGTCAACATATATGTTTTAGCTTTTAGAAGGGGAAAAAAATATCTAATATCAGAACAAAACCTTTGCTGATACTTTAGTTCTTAGTTATTCTTTGATAAAAGAAAATAAATCAACTCTAAAGATTCATACTAACAACAACATTATTACAACTTGTGGAATTATAATCGAATTATGTCCATTCGATGTTTTAAATGTGTTAATTGTTCGGGACGGAACTTTATTAAGCTGAGACGACGTATCGAACTAACAAAAACTACATCTAAACTTTTGTTTAAGAGGATTCAACCAAGCTTTATAGTTGGAATATAAATAAGACTTATTCTACCTCACTAATATCTTGATTTTGTTTTTGTGGATACCTATATCTATCTCGTTGTTAGTAGTTCGGAAACAGGTTTCTAAACGATAACAAGACGACAAACTTTATTTGGGACTAGAAGGACTCTTAAGATTATCAAAGGATTATTCAAGTTGTTCTGGATTTGCGTTCCAAACAGAGGATTAACTCTGTCCAACGAAAAATAAACTTTTTACAGAGGATACATTTTTATTCACAGGTTGATAAACGGAACAGTTTTAAAAACATTTGATGTGATCATTTAGGCTGTATAAATACGTGGCCAAGATATTTGCAATTGAGACTGGACTGTTTAAAAAAATCAGTGCAATTGGTTGTGAAGGATTGATTTAAAACCTTAAAATAATAAAAACAGTTTACATATTGCTCTAAATTTTTTTAATAACTAACTTTGTATTTATGTATTTGTCAAATTACATAAAAAGATTTAGCCAAACGAATTGAAAATGAATACTTTATAATCTATTTTGATATTTACAAGGGCGTGTCCCATGGATTTTTTTTTTTTTTGTTCAGGCAGTAGATTATCTTTTAGAACTGCTTTTAAATGCTCTAAAAACTCTTATTTCAATTTTGTTTTATTTTATAACTTCTAAAAATAATTGGTTTGCTCACACCTGAGAGCTAAAAAAAAACTATTAGAATTTTCTAATATAACTAGCAATTTTTTTTACGTGTATTCTTATAGTGAGTGTCTACCCGTAAACAATTGTTTATGTGACCTCTTCGTTTTTTGATATTGCTGGCACATTACGGTATTATGAAATCGTTTATTCCCAGAAATGGAGTCTAAGGTAAATAAAAATAAAAAAGAGAATTTAAGATCCCTTGTCTAGATATCAATAAGGACAGGCTACTATGCACAAAGGGACATACATTTATCACAAATAAACAATATAAGACATATTCTAGGAAACATCTGAATATATTATCGGATATAATCTCCGTATTATTATCCATGACCATAATATACGAATATATTTCAGTGTGTTCTCTTTCGATCATCAAAGTTTTGATGCTAAAATCTTCTGGTAAAAAGGAAAATTTAATTTGTTAGTATTAACTCGACTTGGAGGAAGGTAATCAAACATTGAATACACATAATGGATGAATCTTTAAGGCTCGATTATGACGCGCCATCATCCACAACATCCACATTCCGTTTTATCGTCGAGGAAGAGATCGACATCCTCTTTGAAGATATCACAACCTACTCAAGTGGGCAACCCCAGGGGGAGAATATTTCATCAATCGTGGACGAACCCTCGTCGGGCCTCGGTCCCGTGCGCGACCCTTACGTCATAGTGATCCCCATCACGATACTGTACGCCGTCGTGTTCTTCACCGGGGTGGTCGGTAACGCCGTCACCTGCATCGTGATCGCCAGGAACAAGCACATGCGCACGGCCACCAACTACTACCTCTTCAGTCTGGCCGTGTCGGACCTGTTGCTCCTCGTGTCGGGTCTACCTCAAGAGATGTACTCCATCTGGTCCAGGTACCCCTACGTCTTCGGGGAGGTGTTCTGCGTGTTGCGAGGTCTCGCCGCCGAGACGTCTACGAACGCCTCCGTGCTGACGATAACGGCCTTCACGGTGGAGCGTTACGTGGCCATCTGTCACCCGTTCCTGTCGCACACCATGTCCAAACTGTCCAGGGCCGTCAAACTGATCCTGGCCATTTGGATGGTTGCTCTGGCCTTCGCGATACCTCAGGCCATCCAGTTCGGGCTGCTCATAGGGGACACGCCGGACTACGTCATCTGCACCGTCAAGCAGGTCATTATGAAACACTCGTTCGAGGTGGCCACCTTCCTGTTTTTCGTCGCCCCTATGACCCTCATCACGGTGCTGTACGTCCTGATCGGTCTGCGGCTGCGCAGGTCCAACATGATGAAGAAGAGCTCCGGGTCGTTCAGTAAGAAGAGCTCTACGTCGACGAACCCCTGCCCCGGAGGACCGCAGGAAGGTTCCAACACGGAGGGTGTCGGCGTCACGAAAACCAGTGGAAGGAATTACAACAATCGCTCCTCACGCCGAGTCCTCAAGATGTTGGGTGAGTTCCATTTACGTTACTGTGACCTGGCGGCCTAGGGGTAAGGTGTCAGACTTCTGTGCTGGCGGCCGGGGTTCAATCCTCGGTCCCGGCACAGATGTATCTGATTGCCAAACCCTTCCTTTACCTCTGACAAGACATCTTGTGAATGTGGGGAAAGTCAGGCCTCCACCGTGGTTCGGATTCCACGTTAAACTGTAGTTCCTCCATTTCATCTCACAATCACCCTACCATTATACATTAGCGTGAGTGCGTATATCCCGAACGGGTAGTAAGACGTGGTGCTAAGTATAATAATAATAATAATAATAATAATTTACTACTTACCCCTCATTCAAGTTGGTTTCAAACCCACGATCGGCTACGAGTACTAAGACGTTGTTTTCACCCTAGTATGGTTTACTGATGAAGTAAAGCTCGAGGTTTGAATCCCAAGAGGGTGTTTTCAAATCATGCTCACAAACCCGGCAAGAATTATAAAATGTGGATAAATATTTAATTTTTTTCCTTTTTTTTCTGCTCCACGTATTAACATCAACCGAAGCTATCGGCGAGTTGACTCTGTTGGGAAAAGTTGGAGTACGGTAGAATTTAAAGGATAGGTTCCAGCATTTTCTTGAGGGATAGGGAGGCATCATCTAAGGAAATATACCTCACTACGCCGAGGGTAGCCTTAGAACTCCAAACTACTCAACTGTGTAAAATCAAAAATGATGAACCTGACGCCTTTATCCACAGGCTCTCCGGTACAAGTTTTGAATATTTATCATCAAGGATTAGTTAGCCACTTCGGTGGTCACATGATTGTCCCTAAAACACTGCAAAAAAAAAAAACACCGACCCTTTCTTTCATCCCTTATACTTAAAGGTAATTTCTTGGATAAACTCCATTCACGGTAGGAATTACTCTCTGAAAGGTCCTTTTTCCTACCAATATCCTACTATATAATAGATTACTGGTAGGGAAAAAGGCCTTTCAGAAAACAAAACCGTACGCTGAACAGACTTTACTAAATATTGTAAAAAAATCATAAAAAAATCGCGTGGTTATGATATCACAACATTAATTCTAACGAATAAAAACTCGCGCAAAGAAACTCAACAGAACCGCTTTGGTGGCCGCATGGTCTGAGGTGTCACTCTCTAAATATAATGGACTTCCGGTGATGGGAAGAATCTGGGTTCGAATCTCGGTAGGTTGTACTGAAGTCGGTGTTCCCCTAAATGGTTTCCCATTCTCTCTCCACGCAAATGTTTGTACATTTACTCTAAATTCAACCTGCACATTAGAGAAATTAGTACATATAAGTATAACCCAAACTAGTAACGAGACGCGTTGCTAATAATTAAAAAAAAAAAATCAAAATTTTATTTATTTTTATTTCAAGTAATAATGAATTAAGTCGTCAGAATAAAATCCTCAACACAAATTACTTCCCCTTCTCTTGTTACCCCCTTCCCTTTATTTGGAATTACTCGTACAGTCAAAAGAATTTGAAATAAAACGTTTTATTTGATATTATTATTAAAGCCTATTAAGTGTTTTCTTCTATTAAAATGCAAAATTATAAAACTAGAATAATTTAATCAAATTATTTTATTTACTTATATAATTATAGGTTATATGAAGCACTTCATGTTTGACTAAAATGAAATAGATTAAAAAGTTAAGATGTAATCTCTTTACACTCGATTTATTAATTATAAATCTTATAAATAGAATATAAATTTTAACTTTTTAAATTAGATTTGAATAAATTATTTAAAAAAAATCCTTATACGTGCGATTGTTCTCACAATATTAATTGAAAAAGTTATTTGATTAAAAAAAAATTGTAATAAACACGTTTAAAACTTAGTTTATTTAAAATATGAGCAACATTATATTATATTATATTATAATTTGAAAATGTAATTTCGCCGGCAATTTATGTTATCCAGAATTTTTACTGGATTTTTATTACCAATGTACTCATTTAAGTCCATTAGTGAAGAATAAACTAAACATTTAGAATTCAAAGAAATTATAATTATATTTATGTAGAGGGAGAGTGAGAAATATTTTTTTAAAAAAAAATCACCTTCAATTCACCCGACTGGAAATAAAATTCATACCTATTCGTACAATTTAGTTTGTACCTACTTCAGGTAATATACATTTTTCCTAGAATGCTTTTTTTACCTTCTTGTTAAATAAATGTTATCTCTGCTTACCTTATACACACATTAAAAATATTAATTTCCAGTTATATATATGCATACTTCACCAATGATGCATACTTTTGAATTGAATCTTTCTAATCAAATTAATACCCATATATCGTTCCCTGAGTTTGGTTACACATTTTCAAGCCAAAATAAAATTGAAAAAACAAAAACAAACAAACACAACTTTGAACGTCTTTTTATGTCATAATTAATTTCACTGTGAACATGCAAACCTCAAAAATGAGTTTTCACATAAAACCTACTTCATATATAGAATAGAAATCAACCCTGGTTTGTATTTTCCGACAGTTGAAAATTTACTAAAAAGCACAATTTTTAATATTCATCCACTTGGCTAATTTTGTAAAGTCAAGTGAACAAACACCACTTGTAAAATTGACGCCATAATTTCCTGTACAAATGTATATTTAAATATTTATTTATTTAAAGAACTAATATTTTCAAACAAAGGTGGAAATTACGTTTGATACGAGCCCTTTCGGTGATAGAATAGTCTAAGGTGTCAGTATCACAATATACTGAACTGCTGATTATGGAGGTATTGAAACTCGAATCCCAGTCGAACGAATTGAAGGTGTTTTTTTTCCCCCTCAAATTGTTTACAATCTCTCTCTTCGAAAATGTGTGTACACTTCCTCCAAAATTTTATCTTCCTTTTCCCCAACACATCTAGTGATTAGTGTATATGCGTGTAACTCAAACGGGTAGTAAGAGGCGGTGTCAAAAAACAACAACTTTGGCACGGATAAATCTGTGCGTGGTTGAAAATATTTCAACTAAATTATTCGAAATAAGACATCTGGATACGGAGATCGAAAGCGGGACCCTTGGCTTAGCACGTCACTTCTCTACCACTGAACTATCCAGGATTCGTCCCTCGCTCAGGGCAATTCTTTTCTGAGTTGGTTCTTGTTCCAGGGTTTTATTTCCGTTTCCAGGTGTAATGATTAGGTTGTTTTTTTTCAGAAGGTTTATTTAATACTTTACTGATTATACGTGACCCTAAAACTGACCTACATTAGCCCCATGACTTCTTTGGTGCTGACTGACAGCTTTAATACGTTACCAGACCAAATTACGTATCCCTACGCCGAACCAGATGATCTGTAAAAACTTGTGTTAAGCAGCTGTCACTTCTGACAGTCAAAAATTAGGTATATACCTAAATGTTGACTGTCAGATGTCAGCTGTGAGCTGTCAGTCAGCACCAAAGAAGCCACGGGGCTACTGTATGTAACCTTACAATGGATAAAGGGAAGACAAATTTTTATTTATTTGAGGTATTTAACATGCACTTTATGAACAGACTGATTATATCGGCGCACGATAATTTCTATGAGCGAGAGTGAAAGGGCCTACCAATTTTTCTGGTAAGGTATTTTCACCAACCTTTCAGGGTTATTTTACAAGCCACGATCGACATGGGACCACGCGCTTGATTTCTACTCCGAAGGAAGTTTTGCTACGGATTTTTATCGTTAAAAAAAAGCCCTCAATTTCAACCTGGGTTTGAACCCACGAATATCGAGTCTTGAGGTGAAGCACCTTACCCCTTGGTCAACAATTTAGAAAAAAAAAATACGTGGTAGCAGAAAGATGAGTCAAGTGGGTTAAATATTGAGTTGACTAATTTATCAAATATGGGTTATTTATTACTAAATAGACCTGGCGGTCTAGGGGTAAAGTGTCAGACTTCTGTACTGGCGTCCGGGGTTCAATCCTCGGTCCCGGCACAGATTTATCTGATTACCAAACCATACCTTCACCTCTGACAAGGCATCTTGTGAATGTGGGGGATACCAGGCCTCCACCATGGTTCGGATTCCACGTTAGACTGTAGGTCCTCCATTTCATCTCACAATCGCCCTACCATTACACATTAGCGTAAGTGCGTATAACACCGAACGGTTAGTAATACGCGGTGCTAATAATAATAATACTACTAAATAATATATCTTGTATGTAGCGCAAGACGACGCTACACATATTTATAGAACAGACACAACACCTCGTCCCCGGACCGTTAATTTATTTCTAAAGGGGAAACCACAATTTTACCAAAGATAATTTTCAGAGCATGTCGATAATTGAACCTTGGGGCCCTTAGTTTCGTAAACAGATGCATTGCTCACTGAGCTACGTTAATGGCTGATTATTTTTCGTTAAGTGCTCCAAATATTATTATTTGTTTGAACTATCCGAGTATATATACACACATATATTATTGGGCTAAGGACGGATAATGTTGAACTTAGAGGAAGTGTACCGTCATTTGCATGGGAGGAGAGTGGGAAACGATCCAGGAAAATACCCCGCTCAGTACACTTGACCGAGATTTGAACCCCTTATCTCTCCATTGTCGGCAATCCAGTATATCGGAAGAGTGACGCCTTAGAGCTATGTGGGTATCGAAGCGTGCTTAGGACTGATTCTATTCGGTGATTTATTATACTACTATAAAGCCACAAGGCTGACTCACACACTGACATCAATGTTTACCCACTTCCAGGTGAGATAGAAACTTGAAATTTGGCAAACTTATAGATTTTAGTCTGTAACCGACGAGAACATTCCAAAAAGTTAAAAAAAAAATCAATTTTCAACCCCCCCAAAAAAAATTAAAAATGGCGGAGCAACTTTATAAAGTAGTACGGACCTTTCTTTGGAGATCTCTTGTAGCTAAATGGTAAGACCTACCAAAAAATGGCTCTGGAATTATATTAGATTACATCCAC
>CABEEJ010002739.1:59537-62037 GCA_901482245.1 Timema douglasi
AACCACGGTGGAGGCCTGGCATTCCCCACATTCACAAGATGTCTTGTCAGAGGTGAAGGAAGGGTTTGGTAATCAGATAAATCTATGCCGGGACCAAGGATTGAACCCCGGACCCCAGCACAGAAGTCTGATACTTTACCCCTAAACCAGGTCACCGGTCATTAATTAAGGAAATTATGAGATTAAAACCTTTTGCTGATTTTTCTCTTTACAAAAGGTTAAGTTACTTTTATTTGTATTGGGTCTTACAGCCCTTCTGGACTGTGCGCATTTAACTAAGAATTTTACTATCTCGAGGGGTCCGGGGTTCAATCCTCGGTCCCGGCACAGATTTATCTGATTACCAAACCCTTCCTTCACCTCTGACAAGACATCTTGTGATGAATGTGGGGAATGCCAGGCCTCCACCGTGGTTTGGATCCCACGTTAAACTGTAGGTCCTCCATTTCATCTCATAATCACCCTACTATTACACATTAGCGTAAGTGCCTATAACCCGAACGGGTAGTAAGACGCGGCGCTAATAATACATAGTCAATGAGTCAATACATTGCGAACATGACACTATAGACCGTGCGACCACTACTACTAGTGAATTTCCAAACAAAATGTTAAAACCCCTGTCCGGTTTCTTCCTCTCAATATTTGTCCAGTAAAATGAGCAATTTGTATATTTTGCTTTCACATAAAATACCGATAACAACGCAACGATTGATGAAAGCGTTCATTGTTTGCTCTCTAGATTTGAACTCGTTTGGATTCAGAATATTAACGTACGAAGACCGACACAGATTGTAAAGGGTGAAAATAAAACCACAGAACAATGGATTCACGGACGTGAAGAGTTTTATTTTTTGATTTTTACGATACTGGTGTGATGTGGACACTCTTCGCTCAATTTGAGGAAACAATAGAATGATTCGTATCAGTCTGATTCATTATTTCCAAAAGTTAAATATCTTTTCTACGTGTTTAGTTATCTATACAGGCAAACTTTCCTGTAACAAAGGCCAAATTTTTTTAAAAGTATATATTTAAATTACATTTATATTAAAGCTATATTTAATATACTTTAAGGCATGGCTACATGGAGCCGAACCATGACGCACTTTATTAAACCAAGCATATGATTATTGTAACTAAAAGGAAAATAAAACAATTTTACATTCTTTATAGACTGAGTTCTATTACAAAATATGTTTGTATTTTTATTTTTACTTGCTTAGGTTTTCACCTATTTTTTTTATAAAACTAAGCCAGCTATTAATTACGAAGAATAAAGTTTTAAGTTAGCCAATAATTAAGAAGAAGGATGTTTGTTGTTCAATAAGTTGTTGTATATAATATTGTTTATCTTGTACGTAATGTTGGGAACAATGACTACAGCGTCCCACGTGGCACGGATGACAAAGAAATTACTAGTTTTACCATTGCTGACATTGACTGCCAATCACTGTGAATAATAACAGGTATTAATCATTATTCTTTTAAAATCAAGGTCACTGTGATCACCGATATTGTAGAATTATTGTTTCGCCCATCACTACAGTGTTTAAACGTTAGCATGAAACCAAAGTTCGGAAGCTCCAGAACATTTATTTCCGGTGGTAGGTGGTGACACGGTCCGCACCGAGCAATGATCTCTCAACGATTGGTCCACGCCGGTCCGGTGCGGTGACAGCCATCCCTACAAAAATCAGTTTATAAGTAACGCGTGATCCTCGAGTTTGGTGGACTCTTACGACGTCTTGTTCTAGCTGTATTACCTACCTAAGTTGGGTGTTATCTGTGGGGTGAGACGGGCTCTTAAGACGTCTGGTTCTAGCTGTATTACCTACCTAAGTTGGGTGTTATCTGTGGGGTGAGACGGGCTCTTAAGACGTCTGGTTCTAGCTGTATTACCTACCTAAGTTAGGTGTTATCTGTGGGGTGAGACGGGCTCTTAAGACGTCTGGTTCTAGCTGTATTACCTACCTAAGTTAGGTGTTATCTGTGGGGTGAGACGGGCTCTTAAGACGTCTGGTTCTAGCTGTATTACCTACCTAAGTTAGGTGTTATCTGTGGGGTGAGACGGGCTCTTAAGACGTCTGGTTCTAGCTGTATTACCTACCTAAGTTAGGTGTTATCTGTGGGGTGAGACGGGCTCTTAAGACGTCTGGTTCTAGCTGTATTACCTACCTAAGTTAGGTGTTATCTGTGGGGTGAGACGGGCTCTTAAGACGTCTGGTTCTAGCTGTATTACCTACCTAAGTTAGGTGTTATCTGTGGGGTGAGACGGGCTCTTAAGACGTCTGGTTCTAGCTGTATTACCTACCTAAGTTAGGTGTTATCTGTGGGGTGAGACGGGCTCTTAAGACGTCTGGTTCTAGCTGTATTACCTACCTAAGTTAGGTGTTATCTGTGGGGTGAGACGGGCTCTTAAGACGTCTGGTTCTAGCTGTATTACCTACCTAAGTTAGGTGTTATCTGTGGGGTGAGACGGGCTCTTAAGACGTCTGGT
>CABEEJ010002739.1:67037-74808 GCA_901482245.1 Timema douglasi
TGGGATCCGAACCACGGTGGAGGTCTGGCATTCCGCACATTCACAAGTTGTGATTAATACACGTCTTGTCAGAGGTGAAGGAAGGGTTTGATAATCAGATAAATCTGTGCCGGGACCGAGGATTGCCCAGGTTTAATGGCTGGATAATTTATCGTTAGTGAAATTGGGGATACACTTAACAAAGTTATGAATTAACGGCCGGGGGTTGGATGTTGTGTCTCTTCTAGATTAAGTGAGTTTATAAGTCNGATAAATCTGTACCGGGACCGAGGATTGAACCCCGGCCGCCAGCACAGAAGTCCGACACCTTACCCCTAGACCACCAGGTCACCTATTAGAGTGATAAAGGTGGTCAAGAGGATTGGGCGAAGTGGTACTTTTTTTTTTGCCCCAATTATTTCTACACATTTGGCTTACATGTACGAATTACGTTAATTTATTAGGGATGAGGGAAAAAGGATTTAGAGGAAGTGTACCAGCAATTGCCTAGAGGGAAAATGGTAAACCATTGATAAACAATCCAACCGAGATTCGAACCTTGATCTCCTTGTCATCGGCAGTGAAGTCTATTGTGAGAGTAGCGCGTTAGACCAGGCGGCCACCGAAGCGTTTAACTTTAAAGCTAGTTAGTTGCTTTAAGCCCAGCTTTTTCCGAGAGGATTTAAATCAATTGAAAATAATTTTACATAATAACACTATTTTAAAATCCTCGATTTGATGTGTATATGTTTGTGTAAAGGGGGTTACTAATTCTAAAATGACATAACTCCACGTGCGGTAGATATCACCCTATTTATATGAAAGGCAAACAAACTCTTAATTTGATTGATATAGAACAATTCTCCCAATGTCGGGGTATTTTGTGAGAGGTCATCCGGCTAATTGGGCTCACAGATAATACAACTAGCTTGATAAATAGAAAGGCTGTTTCAATGTTGGGTGTGATTTATAAACCACCCAAAGTAAATCTCATTTAATGAACTGTCAGCCTTTAGAAACTCGTCCAAACGTAAACCAACCAAAACTACAGTAGCTCCACGGCTTCTTTGGTGCTGACTGACAGCTCACAGCTGACTTCTGACAGTCAACATTTAGGCATAAACTTAAATTTTTGACCCTAAGAAGTTATAGATGCTAAACACATGTTTTTGCAGATCACATGGTTCGGCGTAGGGATACATAATTTGGACTGGTAACTTTTCAAAGCTGTCATTCAACACCAAAGAAGTCATGGGGCTACTGTAGTAATCATGGTGTGACTATTTAAAAAAACACATCAATTTTTTGTTTTCCTTTGCGTATAATTATTTATCCTGGATATATACATTTTAATTTCGTTAATGGGGTGGGGATTAATAAGATAGGATGTATAGGAAATGTAACCGCATTTGCATTAGAAGGAGAGTTAGGAAACGATTTATTTAAACCAAACCTCAGAATACCAGACGCTATTTCAAACCCAGACACACACATAGTTGGTAGACCTGACACGACAATGTTGACACCTTAACACGCGTGTCCACCAATGTGGGTATAATTTAAGAAGTGGTTATTTATTTTAAAATATGATTCATGACAGAATTGAATGGTGAGAACAATCTCGTATAGGATGACACATTTTACATTTTTAAGTTTTACGATTCAAAAGAAAATATTCAAAAAGAAATGATTTAATATTTAAATACTTAACGTCAAATTTCTTAGCTCTGAAATAAAAGTGAACGCTTAGAAACATAGAACTAGCCTCGCTCCAACAAATGAAAGCTATAACCTCACTCCAACAAATGAAAGTTATAGCCTCCCTCCAACAAATGAAAGTTATAGCCTCCCTTCAACAAATGAAAGTTATAGCCTCCCTCCAACAAATGAAATTTCAAGCCTTCCTCCAACAAATTAAAGCTATAGCCTCCCTCCAACAAATGAAATTTCAAGCCTTCCTCCAACAAATGAAAGTTATAGCCTCCCTCCAACAAATGCAAGTTATAACCTCCCTCCAACAAATGCAAGTTATAGCCTCCCTCCAACAAATGAAAGTTATAGCCTCCTTCCAACAAATGAAAGTTATAGCCTCCTTCCAACAAATTAAAGTTATAGCCTCCTTCCAACAAATTAAAGTTATAGCCTCCTTCCAACAAATGCAAGTTATAGCCTCCTTCCAACAAATGAAAGCTATAGCCTCCTTCCAACAAATTAAAGTTATAGCCTCCCTCCAACAAATGAAATCAACTTATTAAAATAGTGACACCAGAACGTTCTTACACAATTGAGGATTGTTAGATTTGTTTTGAATCGTCAGAACTGTCATCCCCATAATATATACCGCAGTGAGAAAACTTACCTAGACGGCACCCTTAGTGGGATAATAGTCATCACACGTGCTCGGGATCAAACTTAAATAAATGAAGTTGAGAGTTCTCAACATCTCTCTAAATCTATGTAAACCACGAGTTGTTAAAAACATACTCCTTCCATCCACTCTCAGTTTAAATAAATAGAGCTCCCACTACTTTTACACACTTTGTTTATTTAAAAAGAATAAAATATAGTCCTGACCTGAGACAAAGCAGCCTCGGTCCTCTGACAAATATTTAGCACCGTGCTGCTAACATGTATTTGTTAAAACATCCTTTTTTTGTTCACAAACCTTGAAACAACTTGAAGAATTGATACAGTTATCATGATTTTCAAATAGATTTTGTAAAAAAAAATGAATAGGCGACAAAACGTACCATTCAGGCGGAGGGCTACCTGCGGAGGGTCTTCTAATGACTCTTGATTATCTACCATGTAACAAAACGTACCATTCAGGTGGAGGGCTACCTGCGGAGGGTCTTATAATGACTCTTGATTATTTACCATGTAACAAAACGTACCGCTACGTAAATAGGAAATGCATTAAAAATATTTGCAAAAATTATTATTCTCTTTAGTTTGGCTGATGCACACTTTAACCAGGTTTTGGACTGGCAAAATGGCTATATATTGTTTATAGTCATATTGACATGTTTAAAATAAGCTGTGATTAAGCTCTCATCATTTTTTTTGGATGCGATTTTGATTTTTTGGTTATGCCAGAGCAAGAATTTTTTTCAGTCTCTTGATAATTCTTCTGCTTCATTTCATTTTCTGCGTTTAGGCTATTGCTTTCGAACAGGATCTTAGGGGGTTCATTTTCTTCATAACGACGCTGTATTATTCTTTCAAGCCGTTCGTCATAATGTATATATTTCTTATTACTCTTTGAACCTCCAATGTTCAACTCTGACCTCAAAAATTGACAATTTGTTTTTTAGGCCTCTCTTTTCAAACAAATGACGACGTCTTTCACTCTAGGGTTTGGCCTTCCTAATAGGGTGTTAAAGCCGGTTGTTCCAGCCCTCTGCGGTGTTTGTAGCTCGGTGTTGCCTTTGATTACAGTTTCACATTTCTTTTGGTATTTCCGGGTTTTCTAGCCAATTATCTACGAAATAATAATAAAAAAGATTTAGTTTCGCAGATTCTTGGTCTTGAGAGTGTATTTCTAGCCATCCCTCATGAACGTCCTCTGTTTTTAAGAAAGCCAGAGCTTGCGTATATGAAAACGGATTTCCTCAATTCCTCGATACTCGAACGAAAGTCCTAGTTCTAGAACTTTACGCCAAAGACATCTCTTCAAGTGGAAGAAGCGCCCACTGATCTCTGTCGAAGGAAATAACTTAACGAATCACAGATATGGATGCCAATTCAAAATCCACGTTCACTCTTTTTTGGTTTCCGCTCCGGAACAGCCTGAAGGGCGAGCCAAAACAAGTGAATGTAGGTTTATTTCTTCTTATTGGGTAACAGAGCAAACAAGAAGGCGTGGATATTAGTTTCTTTATCCGCCGTGCTCGCAAAATCCGCATGAATATTGTATATCTGAGAAAAATTTCTTAACTACACCAGTTGAAAGTACCATCCGTGAAAAAAAAATTATGAAGGCATTTCAAGAAATCTTTGCTCTTATCACAGCAAAAAAAAATAATAGATCTGTTTTCCTCTCCTTCGTCAGCTAACAGGAAAAAAGAGCCGTCAAGCATCTTAAGTGTTTCTTCATCGAGAACAACTTCTTTGCAGTTGTTAAGACTCTCTCGTATTTCCTTGCGCCTTACATCTCTGCCGCTGTAAGGTTCTTCTCGTTGACTCTTGTCTCGGCATTTCGGCTACAAAGTCAAACCCTGTAAAAAATAACATAATATTGAGATAAGCGCGTGAAATAAACGATGCTCTAACTATGACGCTTTAAAATAACAATTGAATGAACAAAAATAAAAGTGTCCGCGTGTTTATTTTCTCGCTTCTGTCCCCCAGACAGCACAGAAAGCACGAATATTTCTTGAAACAAGCTTAGAAAGTCAAATGTACAAGCGTGTTTCAAGATTAACGAGGTGTTTGAGGGGATTCCAAAACTATACGATATGCTATAAAAGAGGGTGCAAAGTTACCTTTTTGGTGAAGGTTGCCCAGAGTACCGCTGTAGATCTTGGTAATTGACGTGTCTTCTTCTCGAACCCTTCGCTTGGCCTCTAGCATCCGCTCCTTCACCTCTGGCGGAGCGTAGCTCGGGACTCCACAAACGTGAGCACTCGAAGGGCCACTGACCACTTTATTCCCTTTTGATTTTATTAAAACTAAACACTTACCATATTGCTGCCTTACACAAACCCACGTGATAGTACCCACCTTCTCTTGTCTTTTCTCCCCTGTCGACTCGTCCCTCGGAATGCGCGCCCAAAGGACTGGATAGAACTAGCTCAAGATAGGGATAAGGTGTAATGAGGTGGACTGGATAGAACTAGCTAAATATTGCGATATGGGTCGTACTTTATCACCTCTGAGATATGTATTACAGTCTGGTGCCCATATACATATAGCTCATTATCGAACATCACTCATTATTGTAAGAGGTAGTCCTATTACGAACGAATTAGATATTCAAAAACTCAAATATACTTTTCAAAAATATATGCTGCGAATTTACACCCGAAAACGGGAATCAATTTATCATCGTAATTATTATCATAGATTTAATAATATATTTAAACCCAAAGGTGTTTAAAGTTATTAAACCGAATACCGAGCCGATTTAATCCAATGCTCTACAACTGGAATTCAATAACACAAAATACGTTTCAATGGTTAATTTCAATGCGGTTTTCCGCTATTACCACTACTCTCATGCGCGTTAACCTGTCTAAAAAATACCTCATCATCATAATCCCATATATTAAGCCTTTAATAACCTTGTTATATATATATTAACATTAATATATACCTGAATGTTAAATTAATGTCCTTGGGTTTGCATGTCATAGAGTGCAANCTCACCATCACTCTAGGCGCTTACCACTTAGATCCATAGTCTTATGAAGCATAAACCAAGGTCTTAAGACCATCATAACGATGCTCTGCTACCATTTGCAACCTCCCCCTTAATATCTATAGGGTGAGGAAGACTGAGAATCAGGCAAGAATGTTACCTGGTTGAACAATATAATATTTTATTGTTAAAAAACAATAATAGTACAATACATACATTAAACCGTGCGTGAAGCGCACCTCTCCGTTTCTCAATCGGAGTCAATTAGATAACACAAGTAAACAATTTTGGAACAGTTAACAAACAATGCTAAATGTGTTGTTCTTGGAATCTAACAACAATGTACAGTCCGGGATCACAACTTTATGGACCTTAGTTCCTTGGCTGCTTAACCTACTGGTATTGTCCCCAGAACAAGACGTAGGGCATAACCGTAACTCCCGCGCAACTGTTATCAATCCTAGTTTAAACATAAAGTTTTTTAAAGACGCTCGTATTTAACATGACGTCACTGTAACCCAGTAAGCCCCAAATGTAAAAGTAAACTAAGTAACATAACTCTCAGTATTTGACTCGATAAATTAAGCCGAGTTCAAATACATCTAAACTAATGATTGAAACACAAGACGGGTTTCGAACCCGGGACGCGCAGACTAACTCTGGGTGCTCTGACCATAAACTAGTATATACATAAATAACTAACACTACAAAGATTGGGCTCAGACCCCAAATTTAGGCGGGTGACGAAGGGCGACGGTCTCCCTACATGCCGCGGTAAGCGCATAGCATTGCACGTTCGACTAACAAAATAATAAAATTTTAAGATCCAAAAAGATAATTTTGACTAGAGTGCCCCCCATGACACTGAAACAGCAATTTAGATATGAATGACAATAATCCCCAAGACCTAGGCCGCCGTTCTCACCTCTTATCCACAAGCCGGTGGGGTAGTAAGTGACCTCATGTTCCCGGCGTAGCCGTATACATACAAGACATAATTCCCAGAGGGGGGGAATGATCGAAGGAATAGGAAGGCAGAAGAACATAACCATGTAATGTGGGAGAAGGTCCGAGAACAAAGTAGAAGCAGCCCAGACGCTACGCGTGGCCGGATACGGAACTTTCTTCTTTCTTCGGCTGGCTGGACACGTGTTCGAGCTTCGCTGTGGGCCGGCTTGGGCGTGTTGCTCAGTCTGTTTGGCCGTATCTTCCGAGAGCGGAGGCCGGTGATCGAGTTTGTGCCGTGTGTTGGTCTTCCGAGAGCGGGTTCCCCGAGTTGGTGAGTGTTGACCCATTGATATTACATGTAACTCGTTACAAGAGTAAATAATTTGGTAGCCTGTATTTACATTGCATTCACTATCACCCACTCCACTGGTCTAATGGTCTAAGGCGTAACTCCCACGATAGACTGGACTGCCTAATGAAGGGGAGATTTTGTGGTTCGAATCTTGGGGGATGCACTTAAGGCATTTAAAAAAAAAGCTTTTCATCTTGCTCCATGAAAATGCGGTTACCATTCTTCTAAATTAACCTTTATCATCTCTACTCTATTAGTGTAGTTTGTACATATTCTTATATAATATTTTAATTGCTTGTTATGATCGTGACCTGGAATTGAACTAATCTGATTACCTGGGAAGCTACAACGAACTTCGTCATGCAGTGACTTTGTTTCTCTTCCCACCCTTTATCCCCCCTCCCTTCCCGGGGACCCTTCCCGGGGGGGGGGGAATTCGTCAAACCCTGAGTAGTTATAGTAATTTATTCATGTGATGTCATGGTCTAAGGCAGGGATGTACAAACTTCTTTAAATCTTCATCAAATGTTTCCATCCTGTGGCAGGGTCAGTTTCGTAAAATGCCTCCATCTTCCTCTATCTATCCTTCCACCATTCTTCCACCATTAATTGCTTACATTACTTTACTCTCACTTGCACACTTTCAGTTATCTGCTCTTCCCACGTCTTTCTTGGCCTTCCTTGCTGTCTTATTTTCCCCCCTACATGCTTCATTTCCCTCGTTTTCTTTGGCATCCTCTCTTTTTCAAAATCTGCTTACAGAAAAAGCCAAACGAAAAATAAAAACGGGTCAAATAATATTATTTATTTATAATAATAATTATTATTATTCAAAATTCATTAAAAAAACCCTATAAACACAGATAATTAACATGACATGAGTAAGTTGACATCGAGAATGTTCATACATCAGTGGATTGGTATGTTCTTAAGTTCGTTCAGAAGATGTATATGACGCGTGTGAGAGGAGAGGAACTGTGAGAAGATGAAAGAGAGAGAGAGAGAGAGAGAGAGATATGCTCATCAGCAGGTTGGTTTATTAGATAATAATTGTTCGCATGAATATGAAGGTATGGAACCAGCTAACACACTTAAACCCAGCTAACCAAACCCTGGTGACCATTGGGGTAGTT
>CABEEJ010002739.1:85747-96366 GCA_901482245.1 Timema douglasi
CCCCTTACTGTCCTTGTGAAAACAGGACGAGTTAATTCCTTCTCCTCTTAGTGAAATGTTAGGCCAAGGGAGATGACCCAGGGGCTTTCGGAAGCAGCCTTGTTTCATCCATCACAGTCACAGTCTTGTCAGAAGTGTCACCAGGAGTCTTACGAGACTGATCCAGTCTTACCACCCGTTCCGACAATCCTCTGCAGTAAGACGGTGAATTACCGGGTGTAAGGGTTGCAGAAATATTTCAGTGGGTTTGAAGCAACATGGTTATGTGGGTGGATGGAATAATCTAAGGGTATTATTATTATTAATAATAATAATAATATTTAGCACCGCGTATTACTACCCGTTGGGGTTATACGCCTTAAGTACTAATTACGCTAATGGATTGGGAATTGGGATGGTTGAATTAGAGGAAGTGAACCCGCATTTGCGTGGAGGTAGAGTGGAAAACCATTTAGGAAAAACCACCCTCAGTTCACCCGACCGAGATTCGAACCTCGATCTCCCCGTCCTCGGTGGTCGAGCTCAACACGACTAGCGCGTTATCCAACTACGCCACCGAGGCGGGTCTAAGTGTATTAAATGAAATCAGTTGTCGAGAGGAAAGCTTAAAAAACATACTTCTTTTTTATTAGCGCCGCGTCTTACTACCCGTTCGGGTTACTCGCTTATGTACTAATTACAGTAACGGTTTGAGTGATTATGAAGGTTATATTTATAGAAAGTGTACCCGTATTTTCGTGGAGGGAAAGTGGAAAAATATTTTGTGAAAACCAACCCTCAGTACACCTGGCTGAGATTCGAACCTCGATCTCCCCGTTATATGAAGTTTAGTCTACTGCTGGAGTAGCGCCTTAGACCATGCGGCCACCGAAGCGGGCTACAATTTTTTTTTTGTTTGTTTAAAGTATTTCTTTCTACTAAACTTAACTTAACGGTTTATATCTTTTATCACCACGTTTTCCACACGTTCGGGCCGTACGTGTGAGTACTAATTACGATGATGAGATAGGGATAAGGAAGCCTTAAACTAGAAGAAGTATTTTCCACGTTTGCATGGAGAGAGAGAGAGAGAGAAAGAGAGAGAGAAATAATGGAAAACAATTTTGGAACGGGGATACTGAAGGTTTGTTTTTTACATAATGGTTTTCTATTCTCTCTTTGTTAACCTAGATATTGATGAGTCAAAGTTGTTAATAGCAAATTGAAGCCATACCCTAAACACAAATATATTTTTTTTTTCATAAAAATCAACAGCACAAAAAATAATTAAATATTACAGATTGATAAGGGGGGCACCTCATCACCCACTTGTGAGCCCTGATGAATATATATATATATTTACATATTTACATATATATATATTTATTTACATCCATTACTGTTTCCATATTGTGGCCTGGGCCAGTTTTTTATTCACGGAATATATTTTTCCATTACCGGCTTGCTAGGCCTGTCGTAGCTTCATAATATATATATATATAAACTTAATTTAATATTATACATATTTTTATCCGTTTAACCCCCGTTCCCCTGAGCAGCCTTAAGTGTACTACTGTTAAAAAGGTGTCTGTTTTCACATAATAAACTTGTGTTTGATGTATTAATAATAATATTGATAATATTTAGCACCGCGTCTTACTACCCGTTCGGGTTATACGCTTTAAGTACTAATTACGCTAATGGATTAGGAATTGGTAAGGTTGAATTAGAGGAAGGAAACCCGCATTTGCGTGGAGGGAGAGCGGAAAACCATTTAGGGAAAACCACCCCCAGTTCACCCGACCGAGATTCGAACCTCGATCCTCCCCGTCCTCAGCGGTAGAGCTTCAACACGACAAGCGCGTTAGCCAACTACGTCACCGAGGCGGGTGTTTGATGTATTAAGGCTGGCGTATGATTTACTTTGAAAGATACTAAGTAAAGCCATTTCCTCGGGAATATAAACTTGGGGCCGATAGAAACCTCTTGGAGTAACGTTCTTAACAAAGTTTCAGTAAACTCGGAACTATTTCATTCACGGTGACGTAACTCAATCTCAAACAGCCAACTTTGGGTTTATATTTAAATAGCTTTTGCCGAGATGTCATAGTCGCAGACGTGTCAGTGTTAAAAAAAAAATACCCACCTAGGTGGTAGAACGGTCTAAGGCGTCACCTTTTCAATATACTAGACTCCCGATGATGGGGAGATAGAGGTTCAAATCTCAGTCAGGTGGTTTTTTTCCTTAAATGTTTTTTTCACACTCCCTCCTCTGAGATGCGTGCACACTTCTTAGAAATATAACCTTACTCATTCCTGACACATTAGCGGACTTATGTAAGTAAGCGTATAACTCAAACGGTTAGTAAAACGTAAGACGTGATGATATTATTATTATTATTATTATTATTATTATTATTATTATTATTATTAGCACCGCGTCTTACTACCCGTTCGGGTTATACGCACTCGCGCTAATGTGTAATGGTAGGGTGATTGTGAGATGAAATGGAGGACCTACAGTTTAACGTGGAATTCAAACCACGGTGGAGGCCTGGCATTCCCCACATTCACAAGATGTCTTGTCAGAGATTGAAGGAAGGGTTTGGTAATCAGATAAATCTGGGCTGTGACCGAGGATTGAACCCCGGCCGCCAGCACAGAAGTCTAATACCTTACCCCTAGACCACCAGGTCACCCCAAGGTTAAATTAAAAACGAGGTAAAACTCATATAAAGTTATAAAATATCAAAAATGTTAAACTCCATTAGAACTTAATTTCTCAAGTAATTGAAATACTTGAAATTGCCCGAGATAAATGTCATGATTTTTAAAATTTAAGACTTTAACGTGGGGTAGGTATCACGTAATGCTTATCACAGACAAAAAAACACTCTTTATTTTATTAATATAGATACCCACTTTAAATGTTAACTTTAATAAAATAAAGTAAAAAAGAATAAATAAATATTTTTGAGTAAATGCTCCAGTAAAACCACACACAAATAATATCGGCTGATCCAAAGTAGCCTCGCATCTCCTTGTGAAATAGTTGTTTGACCCGCTAATAGATCGCACTGTCGTAGATATCAGCCCGTGACTATCGTTCCAATAGAGAACGAGGAACTACGTACCACGTACGTGGTTTGTGTTTTTGTTTTTTTTAGGTTTCGAATTCCTTTTTGTGATTGATTCCAACACATTTCTTACGCTCTATATTGGACGGATTGAATTGAACCCAGGTCACGTGGCTCATTTGAATGACTTATTGTTGGTCTGATGGTGTTCTGCGTGTTTCTATTCTCCGTCTGTCTCGTACCTCATCACTCTCCCTGCCCTGCCTTTCATCCTAACACCCGTCCAACTTCACCGCCTTGTATTCTGGGGTAGGAATAACGTGGCGGTCTAGGGGTAAGGTGTCAGACTTCTGTGCTGGCGACCGGGGTTCAATCCTCGGTCCCGGCACAGATTTATCTGATTACCAAACCCTTCCTTCACCTCTGACAAGACATCTTGTGAATGTGGGGAATGCCAGGCCTCCACCGTGGTTCGGATTCCACGTTAAACTGTAGGTCCTCCATTTCATCTCACAATCACCCTACCATTACACATTAGCGTAAGTGCGTATCACCTGAACGGGTAGTAAGACGTGGTGTGCTAAAAAATAATGCCAAAGCATCTCTCTCATCAGGGGCAGACATTTTTACTAAATTAATTTCTGCTAAATCATTCCGGTGTGCTTTAAACCGCATGTGAATACTGCCACTTGTCTGTCAATGTCATATTCCTGCCATGTTACTGTCATATCATGTGTGACGTCACTTTGTTGGGCGCTTCTACCAACCAACCACGCCGTGGAACCTGCTGCATACAGCCGGGTGTCGTAGCTCGGACATAGGCCTACACTTCCCCGTCTGAAGTGAATCTATCGTTAACACGTTTTCAATCGCTCTTTAACACGTTTTAAATATATCGAGAACACGTGTGCAATCGCTCGTTAACACGTGTTCAATCGCTCGTTAACACGTGTTCAATCGCTCGTTAACACGTGTTCAATCGCTCGGTAGCACGTGTTCAATCGCTCGGTAGCACGTGTTCAATCGTTCGGTAACACGTGTTCAATCGCTCGGCAACACGTGTTCAATCGCTCGTTAACACGTGTTCAATCGCTCGGTAACACGTGCTCAATCGCTCGGTAACACGTGTTCAATCGCTCGGTAGCACGTGTTCAATCGCTCGGTAGCACGTGTTCAATCGTTCGGTAACATGTGTTCAATCGCTCGTAAACACCTTTTCAATCGCTCGCTAACACGTGTTCAACCACTGGTGGTTGATGTGCCTGTGCAATAGATTCATGGACAGGACTTTGGTGACCTAAAAATAATCAAAAATGTACGTGTAAGACGAAGTTACAAGTGTATAACAAAATTACTTCACATTTACAAAATATGACTTGATATTTTTTTAACAATAACTTGTAAATAAATAAATCACACGACTAAATCATACGCACACTTTACAAATGAAGCTAAGATACATATATGCAATGAAAAGACTTTAACAACTAAACTCTTGTCTTCTGTTGAATATAAAACTGATCTACAAATATCTACTTCTGAAAGTATAGCTACCCCTTCCCAACGCAACCCGCTCAAGCCTAGTAGCAGTATCACCAGGAATGTGTGTTGAAAACATGTTTGATTATGTATGTGTTTATAAAACATTGTTGGTATTTAAAGTATACTTATGCAACATAACTGCCTAAAAATGATTCAAAAATTCTTTAAAAATGATCCAAAAAAGGAGACGAACCAAGAGAATTTTTCCTAAAATCCCGAAATAAAAACAAAAATATTAAAATACATAATCCTCCTCCCTCCTCCCCCTGCAACTAGTGGATCATGAACATAAGCATTGTCTGTGAGGTACCCTGACGTATGCATCGTGTGTTTTATGTACGTTACATTCGGGGAAAAATCTTAAGTTTTTGATAGAAAATAAGATACGGATTATTTTATCTCTTGCATTCTTTTTTTTTGTCAAAATGTCTGATAAAAGTAAGTGCTAGTTAAGTGCACCGTAGTTCATAGCTCTCCGACACAAAGTGGTATCACATTCTATTATTAGCACTTAATGATAATGGACACATACATTTCGCGAGACACATTTTTACGAACTCTTACTCGGAGCAGAGGTCTTTAACCCTTTTATGTTCAAGGTCTCTTGTTGGTTCGTAATACTGTATGTATCCACGATATTAGGATCGATTGAATCGGCTATTAGGTGACCCGGGGTAAGGGGTCGGACTTCTGTGCTGAGGGTCCGGGGTTTAATCCTCGGTCCCGGCACAGATTTATCTGATTGCCCAAACCCTTCCTTCACCTCTGACAAGACATCTTGTGAATGTGAGGAATGCCAGGCCTCCACCGTGGTTCGGATTCCACGTTAAACTGTAGGTCCTCCATCGTGGTGCTAATAATAATAATAGTAATAATAATATTAGCTATTTCTCGTGAAGTATGTTCTATGTTGCTCCAGAGCAGAATGTACCGCGACTTGTCTTGACTACTAGAGCTGTTATTTACAGGTTAAAAACGGGTAGTAAGACGCAGTGCTAATAATAATAATACAGGTTCAAAGTATATTTGTATAAAAATGTAATGATTTTCTTCGCATAAAAAAAGCAAAAATTGTTAGTAAAAAAACGCGAAACACGTAAATAAAATAGCATTTTACTCTGTTAATTTTGTTATTTTATAGCAACTAATGATATATTTAAACATGGCTGACCAAGAATGGGGCGATAAGGTGTGATCCAGCACTCTTTATCATTCTGTAATATTTACTTATTTGTTAATTTTAATTAAATAATCAAATAGTGTATTTTTTGGGTTCGGATGCAACTTGAAACTAGCAACTTTGAGTCATCAATATCAGAGTTAACAGATAAAGATGATAAAATTTAGATTTCCTCCCATTTCCTCTTAAATAACTTTCTTTTAATTTTGTTCTATTCAATAAACTGTGACAAATTTTTTTTTTTCAATGAGTTCAGTTACAACTAAATTTTATTTTATGTTAATTTTCAGATTTTTTTTTATTTTTGCTAAAATTAACTCTTGAAACTCAAATACGAGTAATTAACTCAGAATTATATTTACATTTTAAATGCTATAAAATCCCCTACCACAAAGTCACATTCTTAAAAATTTCTCTCAAAGAGGGGGGTAGATGGAACTCTAATCTGCTCTCCCCCCCTCCATTTGGAAAACCATCATGGACACCTACGTATGACAAAAGTGATAGTAAAATATCACATAACTTCAAATATAAATATATGAGTATTTTATAAACTTTTATAACTGTCAAAAGTTCCTTTATACCTAAATCGGACTGTAACTAATGCACCGGAATTTCAAATATCTCCCTCATGCAGTCGTTCTGTGTGTATCGGTTGCTATGTTACCTGTGAAGGGTTCGGAAACCATCCGTTCGGAGCGCCACTTGAACAAACCTAACCTCCTTAGAAGTTCTTAAAGAATGTCGGGAGATCTATTTCTAGACTGTAAACATCTCGTTTGCATCTACTTCAATTATCTTATCTGATGTAGAGCGAGTTTGAAACCCGCGGAGCACTAATATCTACATATATTTCCGCTTCAAGGATTTAACTACCATATTGATTAATTTGCGCATATTAACAAGGGGAACTATTGTAGTATGCTAGAAGGTAACTAAACACAATGTACGACTTCATCAATGCTTATCAACACAGTGTATCATTGTAATTACACCAGAAAGAAAAGATGGGGCTAAAATGATAACGGGAACCTTGAATTGGAGAGTTAAATCATTACATATGAAAGGCAAAAATCAATGTAGTTCTTAGTAAACTTCTTTGTAATGTTTTAATAATGGAGGGATAGTAAAATAGTATATAGTATCTTTCACCTTGATTTCTTTAGAGTTTACTGGCCGATGATACTAGACAACCATTTTATCAAAAAAGTTACTTTCATTTAAGACGATTGTGAGCGAATTAAGGCGACCCTCTGTCGTGTTGGTACGTAGATACAGCAAACCACAACAATCACGCACGCGATGAAACCACACAATTATATTTACTGGTAACTTTTTTTTTCGTCATTCAAAATTTGCCGCCGCTAGCACGTACCTACTAGGCCTATGTGTAAAACCGCCCCTGGTTAGGGACGAGGAGGGTTGAAGAGAAACTGGACTTGCATTTGCGTGGAAGATGAGTGGAAAGCCAGTTAGGAGAAAACTACCCTTGGAACACTCGGTTGGGATCGAACCCCGATTCACCCGTTATCGGCAATCTCATTCTATTGAGCGAATGACGCCTTATACTGCCTGACCACCGAAGCGGGTCAACTTCTAATGCTATACAGGGGGAATAAACCCACGCCAGTGGCCATGCAGACAACGACGTCAATCTCATCTAGTATGGTTTACCTATAACGAGGAGGTCGTGGTTCGTATCTCTGGCTGAGTGCAGAGCTGTGAGCTTTTCTTAAGTGAATTATCCCTCCGCCCATGCGGGTAATGAGAAAAAATTACCTTCTCAGACTCTACTTTACTTTATTTTTTATTCGTATGACCCCTATCAGTATAAATTGCCGGATAATACAGATGGACAGTAGAACAGGGGACACGTAAAGATGGTAATAAATAAGTGAGGAATGCTCTTAAATCCACTCCTCGCTTTGGTTAGATTCCTGGTCTAAGCGTTATCGCGCGACTAGTTTCCTGGTCTAAGCGTTATCGCGCGCCTAGTTTCCTGGTCCAAGCGTTATCACGCGTCTAGATTCCTGGTCTAAGCGTTATCGCGCGCCTAGTTTCCTGGTCTAAGCGTTATCGCGCGACTAGTTTCCTGGTCTAAGCGTTATCGCGCGCCTAGTTTCCTGGTCTAAGCGTTATCGCGCGTCTATTTTCCTGGTCTAAGCGTTATCGCGCACCTAGTTTCCTGGTCCAAGCGTTATCGCGCATCTAGTTTCCTGGTCCAAGCGTTATCGCGCGCCTATTTTCCTGGTCTAAGCGTTATCATGCGTTTAGTTTCCTGATCTAAGCGTTATCACGCGTTTGGTTTCCTAGTCTAAGTGTTACTGCGCGCCTAGTTTCCTGGTCCAAGCGTTATCACGCGTCTAGTTTCCTGTTCTAAGCGTTATCACGCGTCTAGTTTCCTGTTCTAAGCGTTATCGCGCGTCTAGTTTCCTGGTATAAGCGTTATCACGCGTCTAGTTTCCTGGTCTAAGTGTTACCGCGCGCCTAGTTTACTGGTCCAAGCGTTATCACGCGTCTAGTTTCCTGGTCAAAGCGTTATCACGCGTCTAGTTTCCTGCTCTAAGCGTTATACGCGCGTCTAGTTTCCTGCTCTAAGCGTTATCACGCGTCTAGTTTCCTGTTCTAAGCGTTATCACGCGTCTAGTTTCCTGCTCTAAGCGTTATCGCGCGTCTATTGTCCTGGTCCTAGCGTTATCGCGCTTCTAGTTTATTGGTTAAATGACCGTGAGATGGTCCATTATCACTAGTGACAGGGTCATGGAAGGTTGGAGGGGGCGGGGGGTCAGGGGTTATTTACTGCCTCTAACGGGTGTTTGACCAAAACACTTTTATCGCTTTCTCATTTTTTTTAAACACCCCATCTTATACCCGTTCAGGCTATACGCTTATGTACTAATTACGCTAATGAATTAGGAATTGGAGAGGTTGAATTAGAGGAAGTGAACCCACATTTGCGTGGAGGGAGAGTGGAAAACCATTTAGGAAAAACCACCCCCAGTTAATGGTTTTAATGATTAGAAAGGTTATATTTAGAGGAAGTGTACCCACATTTTCCTAGATGAAGAGTGGAAAATAAGTTTGGATAAACCACACCAAATATACCTGACAGGTTAAAACTTTGATTACCCCCGTCATCAGCAGTCTAATCTACTGCGAGACTAGCGCGTCCGACCATGTGACAGCCGAAGTGGGTTTCACCGTCTGTTGATGATGGGTATGACACGTGATCTCTATTATCTTACACGACGAGAAGAATATAACGTCCAATATGAACGCCACTCTTAAAACCAATTCGGTTGTAGCCACAGGTGTAGGCAAACATAAATGGGACATACTGGATAGTGATACCTACTTTTTTGACCTTTGTATACACATAAAACTTTCAAGGTAAAAAAAAACAAACTTCTATCTATGTGTCAAAAATAAAACCACCTAAGGATGCTGTCTATTATGTAGAGTATGACGTCATACTCTGCTATCACACCCGCACTCTTTAACTGTGAGCCCGCCGTGTGTAGCGCTAGAGGGCAGGTCACGTGGTCTCTTACTCTGGCTTCCACGCGGGCGAGATCACGTTTCAACTATTGTTCACTTACTACATACTTTCACTCTCGGTCAGTCACTAACCAAGTTCGAATCGGTCAAACAGGGCAGTGTTTGCTTGCACGTGAGACCAAACAATTCTATCAGACATTGTTCTTTGTGGATCAGTTGTAACGCAAACCTGTAAACTTGTTACGTCTAACGGAGGATTTCGGTCACCAACTAATAAACGTTCTATAACCTGGTATCGAACATTGTTCTTTATTAACCAGTGGTTATAACCAAAATCAGTACGCTTCCAGTAACAAAGTGGTTAACATTTGTGTAGTGAACAACAGAACAAACAAGAAGATGGTAACAAGAGACCAACGAAAGATTGAAAAGGTTTCAAGCTGTGACGTCATGGTAAGTAAAGTTAGGATTTCCCATATTAGTGAATTTATGTTTTATTTATTATTTATAACGTTGAAACAAAAACCACGGATTCTTAAATAATTGTAAAAATATTCATACAGTGTCACACAACTATTATTTTTATCATGAAGTAGCCTTTTTTGTAAAAGAATGCTTTATAAATCCTTTACAACTCAGGGTACAGTAGCCCCGTGGCTTCTTTGGTGCTGACTGACAGCTCACAGCTGACAGTTGACAGTCAACATCTAGGTATAATACCTAAATTTTGACCATCAGAAGTAACAGCTGCTAGACACATGTTTTTGCAGATCATATGGTTTGGCGTAGGGATACATAATTTGGTCTGGTAACTTCTCAAAGCTGTCAGCTGTGAGCTGTCAGTCAGCACCAAAGAAGTCAAGGGGATACTGTAGATTAAAAAGGTAGCAAATGTCTATCTAAAATAGGGAACAAGGAAACGGTGATTTTAAAAATAAAATTAACTTTTTCAACGATAAAACAGTATAGTGAGTGTGTAAGATCGTCAGAGGAACAGGGGAAGTGTTATCATTAGATAAAAAAGAGACGTCACTCAGGGTGACCTGCTCATTTTATTCCCTCTCTTTATATTTCCTACATAGGTATCTTATTATAGTGCTTAGACCGCTTTACAAAATAGTTATGAAACCCAACAAGTACAACGTCGTTAAGTAAACGTAGTTAATATTTAGTATCAATGAATGGTACTAAAATCTACCTTTAGCATATATTTTTCTGGATGTAAATTTGATTAATTCTACAGAAATGTGAATAGTCTGGTTTCATTTACAAAATATACTACAGCCTTTGGTATTTATTGACAAATACATTTCCGTTATGTAACGACAACAAAAAAAAAAGGG
>CABEEJ010002740.1:0-13214 GCA_901482245.1 Timema douglasi
GTTCAGTCGGGTGTTGATGTTGTGTTGACGAGCGTCTCCGGAGTGTATTGTAGTGGAGTCGGAACGAGTCAAGTTGGGCTGGCCTGCTGAGTGTTATCATTTCTTCTATGTTAGGTTGTAACTAGGTTACAACAATATTTAAAATGGTGAAAAATATCTGCTAAATATATGGTAATCTATTGGATTCACATTGGGTTTAATTTGACTTCTTGGTTAACTTATGTATAACTAATTCTTGAACAACCTAATGTTCATATTATCTTATAACCAAAATATACAAACGGTGGATTCTGGTTATTTGGGGGGTCCGTTTATTTTGGACAATATTTGGAGAGCAGAAAACAAGTATTTAGCCATATTTTTTTCTGCTTAATTGAGGCGGTGAAGGTCATATCAGTTATTGCGAAGTTGTGCTGTTTGGTGGCTACGTTACGTTTTCAGGGTGTCTACTATCCGAGAAAATTCGGGAAAACTGGAAATTAGCTGGGAATTTAAAATGGTCGTGGAAAAAACTGGAATAAATCAGGAATTTCTCAAATTACAAAAAAAATCCGTGAAATTTTTTTTTTACTCAAAATATTAAATATTATAATCAGTACATTACAATGTGATTATGTGATTCAAACTGTCATTTTTTGTTTGTAACTGTATTATATTGTCTAACTTTATAATTCCTAGTAGAAAATGTTAATACAAATAATAAAAACATGTTTAATTAAATGTTAAAACTTCTTATGATTATTCATAGAAAGATTAATAAAAAGCTTGTGTGAGAGAATGAGAGAGGAGGGGGGGAGAGAGAGAGAGAAGGATGTGACATAGTTTTGAGTCGGGAATTTTAGGAAATGATCAAGGAAAATGTCAGGAATTTCATTGGTCAAGTTGAGTAGACACCATGGTTTGCTTTATATTGTGGTAATCGAATTGACAATCCCCTTCAATTCTAAGAATAAAATTAAGATTATAAGGAAATAATATTGATGAACAAATATCGAAAAAAACACTCGTACACCAGAACCCCCCCACCCCCAAAAAAGATGATGATGATATACCAAAGCGAGTGACTAACCAAAATGCTAAGAAATATATTGTTGAATTGAGATGCTATTTCATGCAGAAAAGCAATAAATTCAGTCCTTTATCAGCATTAGATACCGGCGCTGACTTGGTTCAGTTGCAGTCCATAAAGAATGCATCAGGGTACACTTAATATATATATATATATATATATATTATTTTTTTTTCAAAGTAAGAACCCTCATTAGTATGAAACCTTTGCTTGGCACAGTCCTTATTTCGTATGTATCTTCATTTAACATTCTATGTACATTATAATACTTTTTTTTTGCCATTAGCTTTAATTATGTATAAATGTTTGCACCAATATAACATAAATATATTGTGCTTTCTTTAAATGCCATGTTCCTTTTATTTTATCCACACATTTTTTTCTCTCTGTTAGAATGTGTTTTCAGCTAATTGGCTAAAATTTTGCTTAATTGGGCTAAAGTAATCTAGTCTTGATGTGTCCTAATTAACAGCAATCCACTGTATTTTGTTCCCAATGTTGTCAGATAACTAATTAGATTTTAATATTACCCATTTCCCAATTTATTTGCAATAATGCTTTTTCTTACTAATACAAACATGGGTAGAAAAATTATAGGTTTTATTACTCCTAAGGCCAAATTTGTTTCCACATTCCATTAAAAGTCATTGTGCCAGATTTAATTTGGTTATTAAATTCAATTTGTGAATTTAAAATGTTTCACTTTTGAATGGAACAAAGTGTTTATCGAAATTGATTTATAAATTTAGGATCGAAGATATGTTTCTGTAGAAAGTGGTAGCATGTTTTGGTAGATAATACAATTACTATTAAAGCTGTGATGAACCTCCATATTAATTTATAAAATACATTTAAAAAAGCCTTGTATTAGTGTGGCCAAATTAGTCTGAACTTATATAAATTTGTACATCAAATGTTGTATACAAACAAGTAAAACCATATTGAAATAATTACAAGTATCATATTTTAAGCTGAATCCACCCTATCAACTTTATATAGTTCATCATCGGGGGAGTTGTAATATTAATCAATAATCATTGCTCGGGAGTTTATAAGTGGTTAAATACACTCATGAAAAAATAGGTTTTTTTTTGGCAGAAGTGATTTTGGCTTTGTTTGGGTTCGTTTGTATGGTTCATAGGCTGCCACATAGGTTTTCCTAAATATTTATTTTTAAACTGTTGGTGCTTATATGGTATGATAATTATGATATGTTATGAAAAATTCAGGGCTACTTACTGTTTAATTATCTTAGTTTATTTTTAAAAAAACATCCCCTTGTTTTGCTAATGAATTCCAAAACATTATTAAGTTATACTTTGTATGATTTTTTTTATTATAATATGTGCTTTTTTAGAACATTTTCATTTGCTTGTATGTCCATGTTCAATTATATATTTGCTTACTGCTTTGTGTTTATTGTTGTTGAAGTTGTTATACTGCAGACATTTTATTTCCAATTTCTAGTTGGGCTACCATAAACTGGGATGACTTTATTGTATGATGAAAACCATTACCTGTCTACAATATATTTGTCTCACATAGTTTGCTAAAGTATTATCAAAAAGCAGCTATAACAAAAATAATTCCCATTACTTTTGTACTTTAAAATTGTAACTTTCAACATTGGTCATTTGGGTGCAGAGGAACATAGGATCATGGGGGAGGAAATGTTTTGGTGTGCTCGGTGGCTCAATTGAACTTGCACCTATACATTGTAGCCACATTTCAGTCTGGGTACATCCCCCTTTCTATCTTGCACATCTCATTGAGCATCACAATGTTCTCCAACAAGTTTTGTATCCATTTTAGTTTGTGGGGTTGCTTAATCTTATGCATTCCAGTCTAGAGTAGATTACAAATTTTTCAACCTAGATAGATAATTTATTTTATTTTCAACTGTAACCAATAATAACACTCTTCTAGAAGTTTGCATCACTAATTCCATTTGTGGATATATAAACTATTTGCATTTAAATTCTTAGTGTCTTTATATAACATATCTTCATTCATGGTGTCTACCATCAGGGAAAACTGGAATAAGCCGGGAATTTTAAGTGGTCGGGGAAAAACAGGAATAAGTCGGGAATTTAGTAAATTATGAAAAATAGCTGGGAAAATATTGATTTACTCAAAATATGAGATATAATAATTATTAAATCAGTAAATTACAATGTGATTTAAATTAGGTTTTTTTCTAGCTGTGTAATATATTTTATAGTTTTTCTAATTCCTAGTAGACTACCGATATGCTAATACAAAAACCATAAGGGGGTGAGGGGGTTATAGAAGGGTGTGACATACTTTTGAGTCGGGAATTTTAGGAAACGATCAGGGGAAAAGTCAGTAATTTCATTGGTCAAGTTGAGTAGACACCATGTTCATTGATTTAACTTTATTTTTTAAAGATGAATATACCGTTCGTATTTCATAAAGTGAACAAATTTTATTAATAGTTGGTATGTAAGCTTTATTATTATTATTATTTCAAGTGAAAATGATTTGGGATTTGAAAGAAGAGGAGTCCAACTTATCTGTGCGGAGCTTATCTTGTCTTGAAAATACAGTTTGACCCCACATTAAACTTGCAATTGTATTCATCTCAAGCTTTTCATTACTATAGTTTGCATCGTCAGTGTGTTAAGCGAAACAAACTGTGACATAGAAATAAAATTGTTTGTTTATATGTTTTACTAGATTTTCAATACCAGGTATGTAACACCATGTTTATAGAACCCTCGTTTTGATCCGATAACTAACATAATTTACTCCCCCAAATCAGTGTCAAAATTCCTTGTCATGGAAGGTTGTCCATGCATACTCGGAGACATTCATCACACCTGACTATACGCTTATTTTGATTGGAAGAACAGTCTAGAAAATTCATTTGATTTTAAGATATTATTTGTGTTATTTATAGGTATTAATAATACCTATCAAAAGTGACAGCTACAGAAATAAATAATTATTGTGCATCTTGGCTACATCACTCATAGCCCACTAGGGTAAAGCTCAGCCAGTACTAACATACCGTTGTCCAGGGGGCGCTCAAATGTACTAATAGTACATCCTTTCTGTGGAGGCTCTTTCCATGTCCCTATGAGATGAGGTGATGTTGATAGTGAGTATGAGGGTGTTCGCGGAACCAGTGGAAACACGTAAGCCTAATTAACCAAACCCTGGTGACCCTTTCAGGAAAAATACCCAATGTACCAGCCGGTAATTGAACCCGGGACCCCTAGGCTCATAGCCAGGTGCACTGACCACTACACCACAAGACCAGTTGTAGATAACAAGAATTAATGTACAAACATATTAAAACATTTTTAGTAACTACCAAATACTGTTTTTCCTACTGAAATCAGGGTCTATCTGACAGCTCAACTTTAGCTTTCACCTCTTGGTTTATAAAATAAACTTAAATAATCTATGGCTTTATTTTCCCCTTGTCTGCTAACATGTACAATACTATTGGTCCAACCAAAACCCTCAATAAACCTGACCATGATAGTACGCATTATGATACCATTGACTCAGGTCATTTTAAAAGAACAAGAGGCTTGTTCAAAATAAATATAATCCTTGAACTGCATTCATATCTTTTTGATTCCTACTGATTTAGCTTAGAGCTCTAGTAAGTTATTTTTGATATGTAAAATACAGGGGAATCGAAAATCTGCAGTAGTACTAGAAATATTTTCTTTAGAGTAAGTGCTGTATACAGTTTTCATGACACCACAAAATAATTTATTTCATGTTATTGCCAAACACAGAATGGATTGTATCTAAACGTTTGTTACTGTGGAGTTACTCTGTTGTCACTCATATATATATATATTTTTTTTTTGTCTTGTTGTCGATGTGAACGCTACTGTGCATGCTAGGTGTGGGTTGTTTTAGTGGTATGTGGCCCACATTAGGCTAACAACCATTATTGTGTTGTGTGTGGCGTTTGGCAGGCAGTGACATGGACATCGAGTTGGGCTTGGGCCTCCTACTGCCCTACCAGAAACTTCCGTACGCCTTCCTACTGCCGCGGGCGCATGTGTTGGCCACATGGTCCAAGGCCCGCACCTTGGAACAGTTTGCCTGCGACCTCATGAAGATCCTCTTCTCGACAGAGGAACGCATCCTTTGCAACGTTAACGGCAAGATGGGCAAGCGTCAGTTCAACGTGCACAAGATCCAACTGATCAGGGAGGTCCTCCACTTCTTCAGCAGTCTCCCGCCGTCCGAGTTTGAGGAACAGTGGAAGAGTTGCGTCACCAAGATTGACACCGCGAATAGGGGGTTGAAACGTAACTTGGTCCTCAGGGAGAGAAGGGCCACATCGTTTGTGGTGGGCCGCTTTGCTAACCGGTACAAATCGCTGTGCAGAGTTAAGAAGGAACAGTTAGACACTCATTGTCAGCTCTCGCAGAACGATGAGAGTGACATAGACGAGCACATTTAATGTGAGAGTGTTGGAAATAAACAAACCATCCAGTTTTGTACAACAATCATTATTTGGCGGAGTCAAACTGTTTGTTGTTGATCATGCACTTGTTTCAGAAAAATGAAGTAAAATAAAACCATTAATAGATACACATTCCATTTATAGTAAGTGACAATATAATACCATTTTACAGATTCGCTCACAAAATGGTATGTTAAGAAGACAATCTACCTCTAAAAGGCGATAGTTAGGTACAGAATGCTATATCTTACTGTTGAAATTATTTTTCTTTCATTACTTTCTCACCTATGAAATTACAGACATTACAGTTAACATTATTAAATATGCTCTATTTTAATATACATAACAATTAACACAAAATATGTAAAACCATAAACACACTTAATTTTGTGTGATTTATGTCTCTTTATTTCGAATGCATCTTTGACTGATAACTGGCCTAATTTGTTTGCAAAATTGTTAATCATCAAGTGTTATTATAAAAAATGGTTATGCTTAAAGATAATCATAAAAAGGCTACTAAATAATTCCACAATTTTCCCAAAAACTTTGTATAGACCTTTAATTATAAGCTGCTAATACACCCTTTTTAAAGATAGGCTGAGTAGAGACAGGTTTTTCCTAAATGGTTTTCCACTCTCCCTCCACGCAAATGTGGGTTCACTTAGTCTGATTCAACCTTCCCAATTCCTAATCCATTAGAGTAATTAGTACTTAAAGCGTATAACCCGAACGGGTAGTAAGACGCGGTGCTAAATATATAATATAGAGACAGGTAACATTCAATGCTATGGAAACATATAATTTCTAATAGCTAACCTCTTTGTATAATTCTCTTTTACTTATATTTTCACTAAAATATTACAAAAATACATATGATTGAGTTTACTAATTCAGTTAATTTCAAATAAGCTTCCCTATCTTATTTTGTTATTACCTAGCTTAGCAAGATATTAAAGCAGATCGAGATTAATCTGATAAAAAAAAGGTAAGACAAAACAGCATTTTAAATAATGTAATAAAACTTTTGAGCCTAGAAAACAAACTAAACTTATTATTAAACGCGTTATAAACCTAGATATACACATTTTCATCAATATAACCTTGTACTTATCTTCAGTTTTGGCCCACAATATTTTTAATTTAAACACCAAAGTCAAAGCTTTAGAATATTTGGTAGTAACAGACAACCTTTTTTTTAGACGAGTCAGTGCATTATTTGATATTTTTGCACTTCTTTTTTTAAAATAAAATAGCATAGGTAGTTCAATAATTATTTATTTGTTTAAGCCCTTTGACACTTTAAAATATATCTTTTCAAAATTATCTTACCGGTTAAGGCCTATTCAAGTGGCAAAGGGCTTACACCACAGGTTTAGTGAAACATTGTTTAATTCCAGTTGCAACGGCATAACATGATATATAATTTGTTCCCAGACAGTACTTTTTCTGGGTAAAGTTAGTTGTTGCTGGTACAAACCTTTGTTTTGAAAATTAGTATTATTAAATACAATATTATCATCAACATTACTAAGAAATGTGAGCGATTGTAGTTGGAATGGATTATTTTTAAATTAGTTTAATTTTTAATCAATACCATTCAAATAGTCATTTAAAATCGATACATGGACACAGAAATCAAACCCGAGACCTTTGTTTTAGTTTGCCAATGCTCTTCCATTGAGCTATCATCCTATCCTTGTCTGGAGTCGTGCAGCCTTCATTAATTTGATTAGATTCCAGCGTCACAGTTTATATTTCAATATACATTATGTGAATGGCACATAATTCCTACTAGATTTTTATTTAAATATCGTTTCATCTAAAGTTAACAGTACCATGATAAAATCTCTATACCGTTCCTTAGTAGATACATGTTACGATCATCCTTCTTTTGAAACAACGATTTTTTGAAAAAGAAGTGCTACAAATAAATTTATTTTATTATTTGGTGTTGGTTGTTTTTTAATTTATTTATTTGCACCGATTTTTTTTAGTAGCAAATTGATTCACATTTTTATTTTAGGTTCAACAAAATGTCAATCCACACAATACCATTTCGATGCTGTGTAACATTTGGTTTATAATAATTAAGGATGTTCATTAAGGGTGTGCAAAGTCCTCTTTTTCAATTCTAATATATGAAATATTCTCGAAGCCGAATCGAAGTTTGAATATTTTATTTTAGTAGTTTTATGTTTGAAAAAATATTATATTGTGGCTATTTATATAACTTAATTCACTACTTTTAGTGCACTTGGAAAATGTTTTATTGCACCATTGTTTGTAATATTTCATGTTAATCTGACTAATCACAATTTACAATTAAATTACTTCAGTTTTTTTTTTTTCAATATAAATATTAATTTGTGATGTAAAAAACAGATCAGAATGGCTGTAATTGAATATAAATTGAGTATCTTTGTTGTCAATATTTTTATTGGCAAAGTTTTGAAGCCGGAATTTGTTTCGAAGCGAAGTCGAACCTGATGTTTGTTTTGAAGCCAAGTCGGAAGTTTCGAAGCTTCGCGCAGCCCTAATGTTCATATTTGCCTTACATGGACATTTTATTAACCCTTTTCGAATAGATAGTCACTTTGGCAACCGCCATAGGAAAGTAAATCTGTTTAAAACGCATTGAATGCCTTTCCTAGTGTTGATGTTTTGTTGGTTTCCTTGTTATTTTAAAGAACACTTATTTTGAGTGATGTTAAGTCAAGAGGTCTCCTTGGGAAATCTTGGTGAAAGTGAAATTGGGTGTAAATGTTTCAAACAAGTGTAGTGCAAGGGTGGATCCAGGGCCTGCTGTCGAGGGGGAGGGGGGGGGGGGGTAGATTGGGTTTCATAAGACTCCTTCAAGTATAAATTTAATCAATTTAACCAATCGAAATTTGTATTAATAATTATAATAATAAAAAGAGGACTTGTAGGGGGGAAAAAACACCATTTTGATTAACAAATTTGTAATTTTAATAATAAAAAAAAAAGTCAGTCACAATAAAAGTAATAAATATGTACATGAGCCTATATTGTTTTAGTAGGTATTAATGAAAAAATTATAAATTTTAACATAAATAATTGGTTATCATACTAAACTTAGTAATTTAATTACTGGACAGTTTTAGTTTTAATTCACTTGCTATTCTGCATATTAGAGCTTAGTCGAAAGAGCTATTGACTAGGCAATGAGGGAGATAGGGTGAAGAAAGTAATAGTCATTCTTTACAACATTTTAGGTATTGATTTTAATACTTTTGGTTATTTCCTATGCAAGGGTAGGGAACCTCCACCATCACACTCCCCTGCTTTAGTATAATCCATTTGGTATTTATTTTTCACTTCCAACACTACCTTTTTTTTTTTACAGTATAGTAGATGATGCTTCTATAAAATAGCTCATTGGTTTCTGTATTTGATTACTCCAAGGTTTTTAGTCAATTAAAATTATGTTTTACTGTGCGGCCCAAAATTATCTCCACTAACAATTGAATACATATAGTATTACATTTTGTAACTCACTTTGTTATTGTTAAGGAGCTGTAATGTTTGTTCATTTGTTTCTAATGTGTGGATTAGATCATTTTGTTTGTTGCTTCCCAGTACAGGCTTGTTAGGTCCTTAGCTTCCTGTGTTTCCTTGTTCACGGCGGTATATTGTGATAGATGTTCCGCGTTCATGATAGAGTTGTCACCTTTATATATTATTATACAGTTATTAGAATTTAGAACTTGGATGCGGTGTAGATGATGCGTTAGTCAGTCTTGCCCCATCATGTAATATTTGTTAGTATACTACTGTTGTATTGTAAATTTGTGGGGGGAAAGTTGTGAAAATTAGTATTTGTAGCAAGTATTTTGTAAACACACAATGGACATTAACCATACTAAAATATGTGTCTACACATTTTATAGAAATTGTGTATTTAGTAGACATGGTCATTTTTGGTTGTGAGTTTTGCAATATTTAGATTTAGTGGTTTTTTTATTATTATTTTTTAAATCCTAAGAAATGTTCTCCATTGTAATATACTGTAAACTAAATTATGTTTTAATATACTGCAATCAAAGTTGATTTCTTTTAACATTCTTAATCAATACAACAATATATATTATTTACATTTAAAACTATTTTTCATCATTTATAAAATTTTCTTTTTTTACAATAGTAGCCCAAATTTATTTAATTTCAATAACAAGTTTTTGTTCACAATCAAAGTGAATCAAGTTTTGTCTGTGATTATTTGTATTTGTGATGACATGTTTAATGTGTTTTGCAAGTATAATTTTTAGCTATTCTTAAAAAAATAATTATTTGAGACACTTGTAAAGGCATAGTACAAAAAAAAAAAGGGTTTAGCCATAATCGACTGGCTAGAAATTCATTATTCTTTTGGGTTACAACTTAAAACAGTTCAGTGATATTTGCATCACAATTAAACAAATTATAGACTTCCTTTGATGATGTAGTGAAAAATTTCCTAGGTTTGATTCCTGATTTAGTTTTAATGTAAAACCATTTATTAGAAATTGTGTTTGAAGGTGCTCAGCAAATCATCCATGTCTTTGTACAATGCTTGTGATTTATTATTTATGATATTAAGTTTTAGGTACCTGATTATTTTAGTGTACATGACATGTTTTCTAATGCACTCGGCATTTAGATTTTATAACTAAATTTGTTATGTTTAAGTGGTGTGTTCCTTTTAGGTGTGGGGTTTACTATATATTGATATTAACTTAAGAGGTTATATTTGATACTATACATATTTATAATTCTATTCTGATATTATTTAAATTATTCTTTAGAGTAGAAGTTGACAGGTCATTTACCCTATTAAATATTTGAATTGACAGAAAAACTTAGTATTTTATATTGTAATCTTACCTTAAGTTTCTAATTACCGATTTCGCAGTTTTGTTGATTTAAAAAATAAACCTAACTAACACTAAATCTTAACAAGAGTTTTTAAAAGATTCTCTTTATTTTTCACAGAAAAAAATTAGTCCAATACTGCAATAGCTATTCTTTTAAAGCTATCTTTAAACAACACCTTTTGTTTAGACATTCACTCTTAAGTATAAATAATTTTTGTATTTTCAATGAATTGCCTATTATTAGGTGAAATATATCTTGACCCTAAGTAAGATATTTAATATATTGTGCCTTCAAATTGGCCAATTAGCTCTTATATACTCAGATCTAATCCACTTTTAGATAATAAAGTTCTTGACTTCACCACAAGTGTCATTTATCTTGGTTGCACTAAGTAATTTAAAAAAAATAACAATACTCAAACCTGCTTTGGTCGCCACGTGGTCTAACGCGTTACTCTCGTGTTAGACTAGACTGCCAAATATGGAGAGAAGGAAGGTTCGATCCTGGTCGGGTGCACTGACGGTTTTTCCGAGAGGGTTTTCTACTCTCCCTCTGTGCAAATTCGGGTGCACTTCTTCTTACTCAAACCTCTCTAATTCCTAACCCATAAGTGTAGCTAGTACATAGGCACATAACCCGAACGAGTAGTAAGATGCAGTGCTAAAAAAAAGTTAAACTCTTTTGTTCTTATTACCTACTCATCTATACAAAAATAAAATCACTTTGTTTTTAATTTTAAAAAACTCATTATTTTTATTTCACACTTAAAATAACCGATTATATTGGGATAAGTTGTACAACATTTCAAGTAGCTCTAACTAATGTACTTTGGTCACAGTTAGTTCTCTGCTGCTTATAAATAACACACTACATGCATTTAGTGGTCTATTTTATGGTTATAAATCTCTACATTATTTTGTTATTTGTGTAATATTTAGCTTTCCATTCATGCTACAGTTTTATGAATGGGGAAATTATTTGTTTAAGCTATTCCTCAAAAAATTTTGTTCCAAAGTTCAAAGTAAATCAAATAACACGTCAAGAACTCAAATGAATGCACTGCTCAGACATCTAGAACATAATTATTTAGGATGAAACTATCCCAAAATGTTTGCGGTATATACTTACATTAATTTTTTTTTTTCTGTGTTTGTTTTTGTGACCAGTTACTAATTAACATTAGGCCTAGTGTTGTTTTTGGTTGAAATTCTAGTTTAATTTCACACAGTTCTTTGCACTAATGCTCGTTAAAATACTTGCAGAACACAATTATGTATGAACAGTAATAGTATGTAAGTAGATATTGGACTCAATCATGTCTCTTTATTTGTGTTTAAATATTTTGTTCCTTTTACACAAAAGGGTAAAATCTCAAAATTGGTTTAAACTATTTTTGAATGATGACAAAAATCTTGTCTGCCGTTTTATAAAAAAAAATACTCGCCTGGCCAATTGACTTTATCGAATCTTTGGAAAATATCTCAAGTTATATTCTGTTATTATTGACATGGCTTCATCTTATTTATATTTTATAATTTGAAGTATACCTTCTTTGAGAAAACTAGTTTTAACAGGTTTTGTTTTATTACAATGATTGTTCTGGTTAAGCAAGGTTCTTTTTCTAAACATTTTGAGTTCTTAGCAGGGCTGTGAAGTTGGTACACCAAGCCTTCGACTCCCATTTTTCTACAGTTTGACTCTGACTCCTTCATAAATGAATAAAGTATATTAATTAGTAGTAACAAATTTACCGCAGTAAAATGCTCCAATACAGATGACTTTATGGTAAGCGTCTTCGACATTGTGATACGACCCTATATTTAAATAAATTTGTCAATCAAAATTACATATAATGTTATAAGTTTTTATTTTGAAGCTGGTGCATGTTTACCAACTCAAGCCAAAATTGCTTCCAACCCCACTGCCCTGGTTCTAAGAATATTAATTTCTAATACTCTTTGGTAGAGTAATTAATACCTTTTTTATTTCATGCCTATTGCTGAAAAATATTTAGCAAATTTTTATCTGTAAAAAGTAATTGATCCTTAAAACTATATAATTGGTTTAATCAAGTGGTCTCATAATTTTTTTATTATTATATATTATTTACTATAATGATTATTCATAGATCAGTTCCTTTTTTGCCATCATTCCGTTATGTGAATTATTTGGTATACATCTTGTCGACTAAGCGATAGTTTAAAATAGTAGTTTTATAATCTAGTGATTAATAGTTGACCTTATGCTTTGGGACAATTCTTTTTTAATTTGATGATCTATTTGTAGCCCTCATGTAGAAAATTATTCTAAATTCATTGTACAAGAATGTTAGTTGGCGTTCTCTAGAAGTGTTATATCGCTACAAACATGTGTTTGAGTACTGCGTAAGCAGCCTTATCTTTGTTAAATGTATATCTGTTGGTTGAAACGTATTGTGTTCGTCCGACAATGCTGATACTATTTGCCGCTCCCCAAGTTCCACATATGTGTGCTATAAACACATGTACGTACAGTTGAGATTATTTTTATGTTTAATTTTTTATTCGAGATATGTAACATACACTTTTCGAACTGACTGATTTTATCAGCACATGACTTACTGACTTAAATATAGAACAGACACATTACTCAGTTCCCAACCCGTTGATTCAATATTGTGAAAGGGGACATCGCGATTTCGCAAGTGATAAACTTTTCACCCATCCCGGGAATCGAACCCGGGACTCTTAGTTTAGTGGTAAGTTATGCTATCAACTGAGATGAGGTGTCGAACGAGTTTTTATCAATCTGTAATCAATACCCCTCCCCCCCCCC
>CABEEJ010002740.1:13232-37668 GCA_901482245.1 Timema douglasi
CAATCCTCAAAGTTTTGCTGCTTTTTATACATAAAATACGTCCTTGGGGTAAGTGGAGCTACCGTTTAGCCGCAGTAATGTTGTCCAGTATTTTAGTGTTAGTTGCAGTATCACTGTACGGTTAGTATTGCTAGTTCCTGGATGTCTTCTTGAGTTGTTAAGAAGTAGAGTCATCAGGCAGAATAGACTAAGTAGCTCACTGCTATAAATATGTAAATATTTGAAATATATTAACTGTTAGATGATATTTTAGTGCTTTTTAATCTGAAAAGATGTATGCTTACAGATATTTTTGATAGTGATTACTTTTTTAGATTGCTTTTTGTAGCTTACTCTTAAATGCACACACAAGTATATTGTCAAAACTTGATTATTGATAAAATTTTATACAAAATGTTCTGACGAAAAAGTTTTGATCAAACCTAGTGCCAAAATTGAATTATTATTATGGATAAGGAAAAAACACAACTTATTTTGTGTCTGAACACACTGATTTTAATTGTTGACTCTTGAAAATGTATTGTCTATAAATGTATTGTATTAGTGATATGGTTATGTATTGTTGATAAAGGCAATAGAGCTCTGTAGTACAATATTCACACATTGTTGTCATACAATAATTTACAAAAGAAAAATTATTTTTATATTTAAAGCCACTTATTTATACATATTTTTTGTTATGTCTTCATATCATAAAACTGATATTTTTCTTCTCTTTGATTAACAATGACTCTACAGCGGAAAATTGATTATGAACACATTCTGTTTGCATTGGATATGTTGATTATCACAAATAATTCATCTTTGTTTAATGACAATATTGAAAATAAATACATTAAATAGAAATTATTAATAAAGAAATCACTTCCACTATAACTAAGAGTGTTTACATATTTTACTAAACAAATTTTAAAAACGCTATAAACAATGCTAACATAAGCATACATTTGTTTAACTTTGCCTATCTATATACCTGCTTTGGTGACTGCGTGGTCTGTGGTGTAACTCTCGTGCTAGACTAGACTGCCAATGACAGGCAGGACGAGGATTTAATCCTGGTCGGGTGTACTGAGTTTTTTCCAAAATGGTTTTCCACTCTCCCTCCATGCAAACATGCTCACACTTCCTCTAAATTCAACCCTTTTCATTCCTAACTCATTAGCATTATTAGTACAAATGTGTATAACCTTAACAAGCAGGTAGTAAGACACTATGCTTGGGGAAAAAACTTTGCCCATATAGTGGAAAAAAACTAAATTTGATATTAGAATTAAAATATTTTTGATGAGCTATATTAATTTGACAATTCATGTAAATGACTTAATATATGTGTGTTAAACCATAATAGTATTAAAGAAATTAAAATATTACTGTTTAATTTGTTTTTATGCTAACCAGAAGCAAATATTTGTATAGTATCAACATTTTTATACTAAATTATTATTATCTTATATATATAAAAAATCATTTGCAAAAACAAAATCCCAAATAAAAGATGAGATTACTCTAATTTTTGTTGCGTGCTCTTACATAGCCCCCAGTTAACATCTAGTTTGAGTATGTAAATCATACTTTGGGTTGTGTGTTTCAAAGTGAATTGTTGACTAACGCTTCACACTGATTAAATATCTCTGGGAGATTTTGATTAAAATGCTGTTTCAAGGTCAGTTTTTTTTTCTTATCTGTTGGATCAGATGAAATACAAGTGGTTTGGAGGGCATTATAAGTATGATTTCAAGCCATTATAACCCAGTAACTAAAGTTATTATAATTATTAATTAAAATGTGTTTCATTTCAACATAATTTCAAAGTTATCTAAACATTTATAGACACAAAGTTGAAAAACTGTACTACAGAATTCTTTGTTATGAAGTTGTAGAAACTGTGGATATAATTTGTTTTGAAAGTTTCATAGGATTTTTAGATGTACTGTAGGTTATTGGTATTTTTTTTATGATGTCTGAGTTAGTAAATGTAGATTACAATCTGTCCAGTTATTTAAATGTATGCTCAGAAGGAAACTAAAAGTCTGTGGTTGTTTAAAGCCTAGAGCCAATAAGTTAGCTGTAGCTTTTACTTCGGCCATAAAGTAGCAGCTTTGGTCGATTAGGTATCTTGCTAGAATTATGTAGGTAAAACATTAAAACATTTTAGTCGTGTGTGAATTATAAGTGTTACCAAGAAAATCTCCTGATATTTTACTATAAATACAAAGAGAGAATAATATAATTAATGCATATGTGTACAAATTTATTTTTAAATAAATCGCTTCAAATTTTCAACACTATTACTAGTGATATAAGAAAATTGGCGTTTTATTTAATTGAATATTACATTCGAGTTGTCATACAACATTGTTAAATATTGAATGATAAATAGAAGAATAAAGCCTACAAACTTATCAAAACGTTTTTATATCTGAAAGTTCACATTTAAAACACAACATATTACATTGATTTTCGAAGCAATTCAGACACCTTCGACAAAATAAAACATGCTTTACTGAATAATGTATTTAATGTTCCCCAAAAATTACTGTGATGTGTTATGCTACAACTTTATTTTATTCTACTTTCTGCCTTTCAATCTCACCATTTGAATCTCCTTTTTCTTTGTATACAAATTATATATAATATCTATTTTAGGGACTTATGAGACATTAAAATATTTTAACAATCTTGAAAAGAAAAAACCCAATCTCACCAAATTCATACCTAAAATCACTCTCCCACAATGTATTGTGCTAAAAAAATTAATTGGTAATTTTAATCAAACTAAAGGATATATATATATATATGTGTGTATGTATATATATATATACACATACACACACAATTTAACAGTAGTTTTAGTGTTTATTATTTAAAACTAGACTACCGAAGATGAGCTCAGGGTTTGAGTCCTGTCAGGTGTATTGAGGGTGACTTTTTTACTAATTGGTTTTCCTCTCTTCCCCCCACACAAATGCAGCTACACTTTTCTTAAATCCAACCTTTGTAATCCATAGCACATTTATGTAACTTAGTAAATAGGCGTACAACCCGAACGCTTAAAAAAAAACTTTGGGCAATTCAAAAATATGTAATTATATTGCATTAGGCAGAGGGAAAATTTATTAAATTAAACTTTTGAACATTTGTTAAAATAACCGTTTTACTTTTGTGTCACAAAAGCTATAAAACTAGCAATCTTTAAGCAAGGTAAAAATGAATTTCAAAATCGAATAAAGCCTTAAACTTTCTCTCTTTCATGTTAGGACACTTCTTGGTAACTCTTGTTTTCTCATCACTTGTTCAGTATTATAGAGGAACGACTCGCTGTTGTTTGTGTCGGTGTTCCATGGAGATTGGTAATAATGTGATTTGTAGGTCGCAATGAAAATACCTAAGTTATGTGGTTTGTGTGTCTTTTTGCAATAATGTCTTCAGGCTAGTGAAATGTTGTCATGGAAATAAAATAGATAATAGCTCAAATTGTGTAGATAAAACTCTATTTTTATGTACAGGTGTATCCAAATGCTATATGTGTGCAGAATATGGATGAAACTGTACAGTATTATTTTCTTTTTATATATATGGCATTACTTTTATTTTCGTTAACACTGCCAGATGAATTTGTGTTTTGTTATTCTACAACTTTACTGTCACAATATCTTCTTATAAGATTAGATGTTGTTAGTTATGTTGTTTTTTTAACTTAATTATTTACATTAATCTCATTATTAAGCAGTATTTGTTGAATGGGAGATTGACTGGCCCTATAATATTGATTAATATTATCACCTGGATAAAATTAATCATGAGATAGATTAATTTGCTTACATAAAACACTAGCATGACTGTGGGAATTAGCTCATTTATAACATAAAAATCAATCCATTTTATCATTTTTGCTGTGATAGAAAGAACCAAAGTGTTTTTTTCTTCGGCTAAGTTTTACTTTTTCAAACGCTGGCTTTTTACTCCAAGAAAGTAGATGGGGCTAGTGAAAAATCTAGTAAATTTGCCTATCAAAAATATTAATCTAAATTTCAAACTGTATTCACAGTCGATTATATTTTTAATAACATTTTTTTATCAAGACATCCTTATCCACAAATATTCACTTGGAATAAGGTTGTGCTTAATTAATCTATGTGAAAGTTTAAATAACTATGAATTATATTTTATAAAAATGTCACTCATCTTATTAGTGTTGAAGCTCATGTATAAATAATAATAATAACCTAAGTCATGCAAGTTGATTCAAACGCTGACGAAGTAAAGTTAATCTTACACTTGGGGCTAAACCAAGTGAGGTAAGAATATTATGAAGGGATGGAACAGTGACACTTATGACTGCCTAATTAGGGTAAACTTTGAATCACTAATTCTATGGTTACCCCCACTTAATTCTTTAAAAAAACAAGACATGGGCCATAGAAATATTTTGAAAAGATAATGTGTTTTTTGACTTATCTTTTGCAGTGAGAAAATTTTTGATAAGCTTATACTGTATTGTCATGGCCATTTCTATAGAAGGGTTTTTTCTTCTAGATACAATACATTAAGAAATTGTTTAAAATAATATATTATTTAAAAAAATTTTAGTTTGATTGGTTAAAAGTTTTTGCATTTTACTGTTCACATATTTTTTTAAAGAATTTATATAAGTTATTGTTGTCTTAATATTTTTCTTGTATTATCTGGCAGTGAACCTATTATTTCTTATTGTTATGTAATGTTTTAAATGAATAAAAATTAAATCAAAATCCTAAGCTAATCCTAATTATTTTTATAATTCCAAAAGTGCTCAAAATTTGCCTAATTTTTCTTAACGTGTTTTCTCTCAGACCTACATTTTGTTTATCCTTTATTAATTTGTTTTTAATTGATGCTTATACTATTATTCAATTAAATATTACTTCTATATTTCAGTTTATTTGTTTTTATTTATTTCCATTTTCTGCAGGAATTTCCAAATCTGTGGCTCCTACATTTCATGCTGATCCTAATTATGACCCATCACAAGGTACGATTAATTTTATAACTAATCTAAATATCTATTGTTTCAGTGATAGGTTATCTTACAGAATCACATGTTTAACTTCCTTTTTTTTATAATGTTATAATTTTAAAATGTAGCCAACACACAACCTATTACCAAGCAAGTTTTTATAAAGAGAAAGTAAATACTTTCTTCCGCCAAGCAAATCGCATTCAGTTATTTGCAGTTATTCAAGTGTTTAATATAATCATATACATCAATGCAGAGGAGGGCTTATAGGTTATTTTTATAACATCACAGGATATATTTTTTAATGAATCATATATCACAATATTACCATGAATGGGTTGAACACTTTTAACAAATATACTGCCTGGCAGATACAATGAGGGAATACAGGGCCAATAGATATAGTTATGTGAACTTTAACAAGATAAAAAGATAAGTGGTATATAAAAACGCACGAACCCTTTTAGTGCCCCAGCCTATTTCAAATTTGTATGCGAAGAGTGCCAAGTCTATTTGAGGTTTAGCATTCTAAGAATGCATAGCTATTTATTTTTTTTTTTTGTAACCAGTGATTTATGTTGCCAGTTTTGTAGAAAATAATAGACTGGTATATTCTCTTTCAAGTGATATACATAAAATTTTATTTTCATCAATCAGGAAACGCCAGAAATAGCGCAAATCTTGATGGCCGATCACATCAGCTCTGGCACTTTTGTCGATAGGAGGCAAAGCCGATCAAATTGGCCTGTGGCACTAAAAGGTTAAAGTAATTGAATTTTTAATTGTGTAAACTTGAAAATATCTGTAATATATTTCTATAATACTTATTCTCCTTGGAGTTATTTTGTGGGTGGTGGGTGTATCTTTAAACACTTCCAAAAAAATAAAAATATATAAATATATTTTCCTTGAATTTTAGCATTTAATAAATTAAATATGTTTTTATCACTTGTCGCTGGACTCAGCATCCAAGAACTTCCCATACCCCCCGTTTCCGTGCCCGTTCTGCGACCGCGCGTACACGAGCTGGGGTTTCAGGAGGAGGCACATCAAGGCCGTCCACACGCAAACACCGCGACTGTCGTGCAAGTGGTGCTTACAAGTACTGCCCTCGCACGGGGACTGGGAGAAACACGTCGTGGCTGAACACAGCTTGTCGAACGAGGACGCTCACCACGGTCTCCTGATACTCGAGGAAGCGCACATGGTGTTGCAGATACCGAACCCCACTAGATTGGACACTTTTGTTGATATGATCAAGAAGAGTGGCAACAGTAGTGCGGGGCATAGTTCCACGTCTGCGACTGAAGCTCCTAATACAGACACCTAGAGAGTCGTATTTCCATAGCTGGAACACAAACTACTGTCACTTCCGGACTGGATTGAGTGTAACTGACACCTAGCTGAATATTTGTATTGCAAACATTGACAGAACGTCAATAGTGTTAACCTAAATTGCAATAATAATGTTTATAAGTAATACTCAGTCGATATGACTCAATTACGGGCTCATGCCGTGGGAGTTTTTAGTAATACTATATTATCAATCAAAACGGTTAATAAACACTTCTAATAATATTTTCCTAAGGATAATTGGCTTTTTCCTAACTTATTGAAATAACAAATCTATCAACAAAACAATAAGGTTTTTTGTTTCACAGTTGGGTCAACAAAATATATTATAATGTGTTTTGTTTCACGGTTGTGGCAACAAGATATATTATAATGTCTTTTGTTTCGCGGTTGTGGCAACAAGATATATTATAATGTCTTTTGTTTCGTGGTTGTGGCAACAAGATATATGATGTCTTTTGTTTCGCGGTTTGGGCAACAAGATATATTATAATGTCTTTTGTTTCGCGGTTGTAGCAACAAGATATACGATAATGTATTTTGTTTCGCGGTTTGGGCAACAAGATATATGATAATGTCTTTTGTTTCGCGGTTTGGGCAACAAGATATATGATAATGTCTTTTGTTTCGCGGTTGTGACAACAAGATATATTATAGTTCATGGAATAATAAATTAAAAAGTATATCATTCACATTCGTATCTTGTAATAACTAGCCACTGATATAAATAAATGTGTGTATAACTTAGACAAAGAACCATACAAATTAATAGTTGAGAAATAAAATTATTTATTTTTTAAACAGATGCACAAAACTCCACCAAACATTGTTTGTATGACGTCATCAATGGCCTTCGGTTTTTTTATGGTTCATTTTAGTTTGTGAAGAGAATGCAGCCTTTTAGAAGCTCTTGATTGTAAAGCATTTTTAAGTGAACCATAGAAAAATAAATGTACAAATGGTTAGTTTCATAAGTTTGTGTTTCAATAACATAAAAAATAGTTAAAAGGAAAACATGAATAAAATTGTTGCGAAAGTTTTAACTACCATAAATGGTTTGGCAAATGGATACATGCGAGTCGCTCTGGTAGCTTTTTCTTGTTGTCATTTACATACACTACAATCACTTATTGACTCTAGATATCACTTTTTTATGTAAGTATATATATTTATAAAACTCTTCAAACTAAACTTATTTAAAGTCTCATGCAAGTGATTTCAAAACATTCATATTCAATTTTTTTTTTCTCTACACTGCATGAACATTTAATAGTTTCTTACATTTTAAAAGAATGTTGGTATAAAACATTCTCGAAATTATATTTTGCATTATAAAAAATTGATACTAGTTAGCACTATTTAATACATTTGAAAATAATTAAAACATATTTTTATTCTATCTTTTAAAAATAGCAATAGTATAACTTGTTTCACGCCCTCATCGATGGTAAAATGGTCTAAGGTGTCACTCTCCCATTAGACTAGATTGCTGTTTTTCTTAAATGGTTTTTCTACTCTTACCTCCACAAATAAAGTTGAGTACCTTTTTTTTTCTGTATCTTACCTTCCTATTCCCTACCCCTTCTTTTTTTCAAGTTAACCCGAAGGTTGGTTTGATGTGATTCATATACACCCGGAGCTGCACATGCACTCATCCCTTCAGTTATCTAGTGCTCCCCGTACCATCTGGTAGAAATCCCATGTACTAGGGGAGGTTAGAAGCCCGCTGACTTCCACACTGAATTTCTGTGAGCATGCACGAAAGGTCCTACCAATTTTACGGGGAAAGTTATTTTCACATATCTTACAGTGATATTTAACACGCCACAATCGACATGGGGGCCGACGGCGTTACTTCCCCTCCGAAGGAAGTTGTGCTACGGATTTTTAGCACCCAAGAAAAATCTGATGACCTCTGTTGTGTTTGAACGCACGAACCTCGGGTCCTGAGTCGAGCACTTAAACCCAAAGACTAACGAGGTCTACAGTGCCTATCCCAATAATTTAAATATATGAACAGCCGAGACAGGTGGTAGCACACGCACAAAAAATAAGTTTCACATTTTGAACTATGAACACAACTTAGTTTAGTTTGTATTGAGTTCGTTTAGTTAATACTTGAATGGGCATGTAAGAGTTTTTATATTCTAATTTGAATATATGCACCTCATTTAGTCAAATATCCACAGGAATGATCATTTTTGTATTCACTGAATTGATCATTAGTAATATTAAGGTAATGTTGGTTTTGAAGGATGTATTCCCAAATGTCATTTATATTCTTAGATCACCAATACTGGAAATACTTAAATATACTTTAATTTTGACTTGGATACTGGAAAAATATTAATCTCGTTTGCGTTAAGGCATTTTGAGTCGGCTACTGCGGCTCGAATCAATTTATCCTCATGCATACTAAAAAGGCGAGTAGCGACCGCTTAACTAGCAGAGTTGTAGTCTTGTCAAGTTAAAATGAGGTTTATTCTAAACCCTTTTTATATATATATTTTTTCTTTTACTTTCATATCAATGTCTTTGCTAATTCCCTTGAATTAATGTTCTCTTTTAGAATCGTGTCTTATCGTTTGGGCTAGACACAAATGAACTAATTTAGCTAATGTGTTTGGGATAAAGAAATTTGACCCGAATATTTGTGGAGAGAAAGAGTAGAAATCCATTTAGGGAGAAAAACAACCGCAATGCATTCGACCAGGATCAAACCTTTGTCACTGGCAAACAAAACTAGACAAGCTTAACATCTAGTCAGCATACTCACAGGTGCAGATCATAAAGTTTAAAATCTCATGTTAAGTGCCTTAAAAAACATGTTTTTTAATACTTATGACGACTCTTCAAATACCATTTAATAAACTATTTCTTGTAACATTTTCACAGTCATGCAATATTTTGACATAAACTTCAACTGTAAGAATTCCGCCTCTCAACAACCGATGGGTTAAGTTGGACAAAATTGAAATCTCTTTTAAATAGTGGCAAAAAGTGTGTGTGATAGGAATTATTACTTTAATATTTAATAATAAATTAAACTGTGATAACTTTTATATTACTGTATTGTTTCATGACTATAAAAATTCAAATCATATTACAAATACAATTAACATATAATATTTTTTGTAAGCCTTTTACAAACTTAAATTTTTAATAGGGAAAATACTTTTATTTTTGAATTAATCTAACATGACTAAATTTTTAATAATCTATGATTTTATGAACAAAATATAGGTTAAGTGTATTAAATTTAATAAAATATTAGTATGCATGCGCTGGTACAAAGTTTATATATGATTAATTAGAGTGTAGAAATTATAATAGTACAAAATTGCCTGTATTAATTATAAGCATTAAGGTTTATGAACTAAAACAATTTAGTTTGTCACAGATTGAATAAACCAATTTGTTTCTGTGATTAACTTTGATTCCTTAGGCTAAGATTAATCCTTTAAAAGGTTAGTTTAAATCAGGTTGTTTACTGAATAACAATACTTTTAGAATACACTAAATTAATATTTGTAGGTTCGACTTTGTTGAGGGCTAAATCAGGGGCAACATTGTGATATACTGTTTTTGGCTAGCTTTTGGTATTTTAATTTGGGTATACCTGATAGCACTTTGATTTGGCTAAAGAAGAGAAAAGATTTTTACAATCTCAACTGTTTTGGATGAGTTATTTAAATATTTTTGTTTATTAATTTCCTAAGTAATTTTTTTAAACTTTATTAATATTATTTTTAATTTAAATTGTTAACCCTCCTAAGTTGTTTGTATTGTTTCCATTTTAAAGGAGATAGTGAGATGTTTAAATAATTGGGATGAAAACATTTTCAAATTGATCGGATATACCAGAAAAGAAAACCTAGTTATGTTTATTATTTGGTATTGTTCAAATAAGTAATAACCTCACCTGTGGTTGAGACCATTAATGTTAAAAATTGTGGTAGATATTTCTAGAAAGTGGTTCAAATATCCTCTTTTCTAATGCTACTTGGTGTTAGTTAAACTGCTACACTTAACCCAGTATAAAAAATAACATTGAAAGCATTTGATTTTCTAAACTTGTGTCACAATGTGTCACACTATTATTATTATTATTATTATTATTATTTTTTGTGAAATTTAATTTTAATAATACGTCAGTTTTTAATAATCAATTTAACTTTCATACTTTCATTACACTGTGCTAAAGTTTCTCTTAGCTGTGATTTAATATAGCTCTCAGATTCTTACAATTAGCATATAAAGACTAGGCATTATTTTTAACTCGGTGAAATCTTTGCGTGTGACAGATAGTTTGACTGCCATATTTCTAATAAAGTATTTGTTCTCTTAGTTTATTTATTATTTAATTGCAATGTAGCTTGCCATTTACATATTATATTACTTTCATTTCTAATGTTTAGCTTTGAAGATGAACTAAAATATTTATATTTGTTTGTATTTATCAATTATTTATATATATACAATTACATTTTAACACAATTTGAAAAATACACATATTAAAGGGGATTTTTTTTTTTAAATATGACATTAATTTAATTTATATTTTCTGTAGTAAAAAATGTTTGGTCAGTGAGGAATCACAAAGCCCATAACACCAACCTTGTAAGGTACCACCTGGGAATTGAACCCGTAACCCCCAGGTACACTGACCACTAGAGAACAGATTGGTTAGATTAAAATACCCAATAGAAACTTCCCAAACATTTCTGGGCTAAATGCCTGACTGGTGATAATCAGTTTTGTATTTTTAATGTATTTTATTATCAATGTTGGTATGATTATTTTGTGATGTCGTGATAATTATATGCATGAACATTCTTATTAATTGTATTATTTATATACTCAAGTGCCACTAAATAAGTTTTTATTGTTATTAATTTATTCTTTTTTTTTTTAACAAAATAAATAAACCTAACATGCCTTTTTTCATCTTCTATTGTTGTGGAATTTATAAATTTATATTTGTTAATATCATTGGCAGGCTTGTTATATTTACAATTTTAGACTGATTTTACTTTGAAACTTTATACTATCGACATAACTAAACACAAAGCATTTAGGATGTTAGTTGGTTCTGACTTTACAAGAGTGCTAACTAAAATGTTTAATTTAAGACCTGGCCAAATAACTTTCGACAGTACATAGAAAATTGGTGTTACTTTGAATACACACTTGTTTATAAGGTAAGCTAACGGTCAACTGACTAATTACAATAACTTTTGTATAGGCGGTATAATGAGGATTAAACTCAATGACACCTGCGTCGGTAGCCGCTTGGTCTACAGCATCACTGTCTTAAAAGACTAGGCTGCCGGTGTCAGGGAGGTCGAGGTTTGAATCCCAGCCGGGTACATTTAGAGTAGGTTTACACTTTCCCTCCACACAAATGTGGGTACACTTCCTTAATCATCCTAAACTCATTAGCAAATACGTGTATAAACTGAGCAAGTAGGTGCTAAATGAAATCAATGAGATCATTAAACATTCTTGCAAGCTTAAGATCTCGTGTATTTTTAGCACAGATTTTGATTATTTATTTTTTTTAAATCTCTTTGAGGGACATCCTACTCACCTACTTACTTAAAAGAGTGTCATAAATTAATGATTTAAAATTGGGATCTGCACCAATGGGCTCATTTTGTTAGTGTGTTTATTTTAGTATTTCATAGAAACTACAAAAAAACTCTATAAATTCATTACAGTTGCAATATTCAAGCTTGTTTTTGTGTACTACTATAAGAATGGTCAGAATTATTCTTCTCTTTATACGCGTCAATATTTTATCATTCTAGTCGACCTCGGTGGTCATGTGGTAAAATGCTTGCCTTAGGACCCAATGTTTGTGGGTTCAAACCCAGCCAGGGTCTATGTATTTTCCTTGAGCGATAAAAATCTGTTGCACAACTTCCTTCGGAGGGGAAGTAAAGCCGTCGGTTCCGTGTCGACTGTGGCATGTAAAAGAACCCCGGTAGGTATGTGAAAATACCTTTCCCGGCAAAGTTGGTGGGCCCTTTCGCTCACACTCATAGAAATACTCTTGTGCTGCTATAATCAGTCGGTTAGGAAAGTGTATGTTATATACCTCAAATAATTGATTAAAAAAAGTATAATAATAGCATTACCTAAATATTACAACTTTTGTGAATTTAGGTATTAAATTATGTCAATTAAGTCTGCAGAAATAGCCAAGTGTGTCACACAAACTTATTTTTGAAACATTTTGGTAGACAAATATTTAATTAATCGTTTGAGAATGAATGTATGAATAGTAAAATATACAATTAATACAATAAAGGAAACATCTTTATTTTTCCAAATACAGCCTTTATTTACTATTCTAAAATATGCACAATATTTATAATTACTCTTAACAACTAAGCCACTTTTTTTTTATTAAATACCAATATTTGTTACCTCATTTAGCTTTATGGTTGTGTACAAACACTCTTTACTGAATAACTTTATTGTTAAAATAGCTTTTAGTAAAACAACATAGTAAAATAATGTATCCTATCATACAGAAATAAAAATTATTTATTTATTGCTAACTTCTGTTCTAATTCCTATGTATTCCCCTCATTGCCCCTGCAATGAAACGAGATTAACCAGGGGGGGAAAGAATGGTGGTTGTTGTGACTTTAATTCCTTTACAACCCTGCAACTTGCCCCCAAGTGTAACTAAACCATGGGAAAACATTTGTTTAAATGTCGACCTTACAACTCTGCAACTTTCCCCAAGTGTAACTAAACTATGGGCAAACATTTGTTTAAATGTCGACCTTACAACCCTGCAACTTTCCCCAAGTGTAGCTAAACCATGGGCAAACATTTGTTTGAAATGTCGACCTTACAACCTTGCAACTTGCCCCCAAGTGTAACTAAACCATGGGCAAACATTTGTTAGAAATGTCGACCTTACAACCCTGCAACTTGCCCCAAGTGTAACTAAACCATGGGCAAACATTTGTTTAAATGTCGACCTTACAACCCTGCAACTTGCCCCAAGTGTAACTAAACCATGGGAAAACATTTGTTTGAAGTGTCGACCTTACAACCCTGCAACTTGCCCCCAAGTGTAGCTAAACCATGGGCAAACATTTGTTAGAAATATCGACCTTACAACCTTGCAACTTGCCCCCAAGTGTAACTAAACCATGGGCAAACATTTGTTTGAAGTGTCGACCTTACAACTCTGCAACTTGCCCCAAGTGTAACTAAACCATGGGTAAACATTTGTTTGAAGTGTCGACCTTACAACTCTGCAACTTGCCCCAAGTGTAACTAAACCATGGGCAAACATGTGTTTGAAGTGTCGACCTTACAACTCTGCAACTTGCCCCAAGTGTAACTAAACCATGGGCAAACATGTGTTTGAAGTGTCAACCTTACAACTCTGCAACTTACCCCTGGACAACTAAACCAGGGGCAAACATTTGTTTGAAATGTCGACCTTACAACTCTACAACTTTCCCCAAGTGTAACTAAACCAGGGGCAAACATTTGTTTGAAGTGTTGACCTTACAACTCTGCAACTTACCCCTGGACAACTAAACCAGGGGTAAACATTTGTTTGAAGTGTCGACCTTACAACTCTGCAACTTGCCCCAAGTGTAACTAAACCATGGGCAAACATTTGTTTGAAGTGTCGACCTTACAACTCTGCAACTTGCCCCAAGTGTAACTAAACCATGGGCAAACATTTGTTTGAAGTGTCGACCTTACAACTCTGCAACTTGCCCCAAGTGTAACTAAACCATGGGCAAACATTTGTTTGAAGTGTCGACCTTACAACTCTGCAACTTGCCCCAAGTGTAACTAAACCATGGGCAAACATTTGTTTGAAGTGTCGACCTTACAACTCTGCAACTTGCCCCAAGTGTAACTAAACCATGGGCAAACATTTGTTTGAAGTGTCGACCTTACAACTCTGCAACTTGCCCCAAGTGTAACTAAACCATGGGCAAACATTTGTTTGAAGTGTCGACCTTACAACTCTGCAACTTGCCCCAAGTGTAACTAAACCATGGGCAAACATTTGTTTGAAGTGTCGACCTTACAACTCTGCAACTTGCCCCAAGTGTAACTAAACCATGGGCAAACATTTGTTTGAAGTGTCGACCTTACAACTCTGCAACTTGCCCCAAGTGTAACTAAACCATGGGCAAACATTTGTTTGAAGTGTCGACCTTACAACTCTGCAACTTGCCCCAAGTGTAACTAAACCATGGGCAAACATTTGTTTGAAGTGTCGACCTTACAACTCTGCAACTTGCCCCAAGTGTAACTAAACCATGGGCAAACATTTGTTTGAAGTGTCGACCTTACAACTCTGCAACTTGCCCCAAGTGTAACTAAACCATGGGCAAACATTTGTTTGAAGTGTCGACCTTACAACTCTGCAACTTGCCCCAAGTGTAACTAAACCATGGGCAAACATTTGTTTGAAGTGTCGACCTTACAACTCTGCAACTTGCCCCAAGTGTAACTAAACCATGGGCAAACATTTGTTTGAAGTCGACCTTACAACTCTGCAACTTGCCCCAAGTGTAACTAAACCAGGGGCAAACATTTGTTTGAAGTGTCGACCTTACAACTCTGCAACTTGACCCTGGACAACTAAACCAGGGGTAAACATTTGTTTGAAGTGTCGACCTTACAACTCTGCAACTTGCCCCTGGACAACTAAACCAGGGGCAAGCATGGTGGTTGTTGTGATGACACTGATCCCTTCAGATTCCTCCTCACTTCCTTCTTCTTCTGCTCCCATCTCCTCTATGATCCTCTTGTTTCTGTTATCCTGCCATGGATTAAGACACCCGTAGCGCGGCGGTGGGCTCTCCGATCTTATCGAGCTGTTGTACACCACAGTACCACCTCTTCTCTTGTCGGTCGACTTGTTTGAGCTCACGATGTGCTGGGCATTGGACGCCATATCGGAGGACAACGCCTGATCACTACCTCGCCTCAGCGATGCTCGGTTAATCTTGGTTTTTCTCAGCATTGCCTGAAAGTTATTATATTTGAGTCAATCTATGAGAAATATCAAAATTTTGGTTCATTAGAAGAAATAATGTTTTGAGGGTTTTAAAATTTCTCCACATTTTACTACCAATCCGTATTTAATCACACCAACTGGGTAGAAATGAGAAAGGTAGAATTCATAGGAAATGTAATTGCTTGGATGGAGAGTTGGAAACCGTTTTGTAAAAATCACCTTCAGTACACCCCGTACTGTGCAGTCTAGTCTAATGCAAGAGTAGCGGCTTAGACTATGTGGCCACCGAAGTGGGTCACAGTCTAATTGATTATTCCGAATTTTAACAAACCTCAGTGGTTAGCTAGACAAAGAGTTTTTTTCCCCCATCTTGTCTTATTGCCTGTTTGGACTATAAGTTTGGTTGCATTTAGAGGAAGTGTACCCACATTTGTGGAGAGGGAGAGTAGACATATTTTTTAGTCAAAACTACTTTTAGGACATCTGACGAAGAGTTGGACCCGAACCTCTCTATCCACAGTCCAGTTTACTGGGAAGGTGATGGTTTAGACCAGGGCTGGGGAACAGTCGAAAGCCGCATATCACTTCCCGGAATCCTTAAAAGGCCTAACCCCAAGTAAATACATACATTATCACATACCTGAAAATTAAATGGTGGCTCGTCTGTATCATTATCATCTTTACTGGCTTGGCGTCCTTTCATTTTCAATTCTTCTAGTGGGTTTTTAAGCTTAGACCTGGGTGAAATGCTTCCTTGTCTGAAATAATTAAACTTGGTTTTCAACAGGTGATTGCAAACTATAATTTTTAATAGGTAAAATTCAACTATCTCTTTAAAAGCTTTGTAAACTTTATCAATAATCTGGATCATAATAAAATACATGATTAAATTTTACATTTTATGTAGTTATATGGGGTGTGCTTTTTCATATGAGGTTTAGATTTATTTTTTTCCCCTCCTTCCTTTTTACTTTATCTCGACACTTTGAATAGAAAGTATTGTAACTGTCAAAATATCGATGTTACATGGCCCCACTAAAACAAAAAAAAAGTGGTTTTTGCAATGCAGTCTGGTCTGTCTGTACCTTGGGATGGAGCCGAAACTATTCTACCAATTGGGCTAAAACTTGGTATCTAGGGTTTTCATAGGGTCCCCTACAGATTAAAAAAAATCTAACCCAAAATGTAAGGGTAGTCTACTAAAGGCATATGTATATATATATATGTTTTCAAAATTCACTTTATTTTGATTAAATTTTATATCTAGACACTGTAACTCATTATAAAAAAATATGGCAATTCTCATTTTCTCGTGATAATGATTTTGAGGGTACTTTATATGAGGGAAATATTCATATTTTCATAATTTCTTCACAACTATTTGAGATACAAAATAACTTATAATTGTAAAGTTGTAGTATAATTAAAGATATTGAAAAATATGTTTGTAAAACCAATAATTTCTGAGCATTTTCTGAGCAGTGGCGGCTCGTGTATAGGCACTGCGGAACTAAAGCCCCCCCCCCCCTTCCCCTATTTCCACTTGATATTATCGATAACATTTAATATAATGAGCCCTTTTTCTTTATTTTTGTAGTACAATATATATTCCTTAAGCTTAATGTCGGTACTTAAGTAGCCATCCCTCATTTTATGAAAAAGATACAAAAATATGTGTATGGAACTGTGCGCTTCACAGTGCCAGTGACGTGGTGTTTGACTGTTGTGCGCATGCGCACATAGGAAGGGCCTGGGGAGGAAGGTGAGACTGCCGGGTAGAGAGAGCACTGTTTCTCTCGCAGTGCCGGCTCTGGCATGATGTATTATTCTGTTTCCAGCTATTCTATTTGATTCTTTTATTTAACAGAAAACTTTAACCATGGCCTTGCATCCCCAATAAATAATTTCTGTGACTGTAAGTGAACTTCAACAATTTAAGTTTTCACAGCTGTCTCTCCATGAGAAAGTTACAGTTAAGAAAAGAGGTCGGTCAACACCTGATAGTCTAATATTTCAGCCAGTCAAAAGAAACAAGAAATATATTCGTAGCTTTAATTCTGAATGGTACCAACGGTAAAGTTGGCTTTGCGGCTGTGAAGTAAAAACGAACTCTTTTGTTTCCCGTGTTAGCAGCACCCCCACTAATTTTAGCTGCGAGCCGCCACTGTTTCTGAGTGTAAGAATTTTAATTTGGTCGATTTATATTTTTTATTTAGTTTTAATTTATTCCTTAATGTTTATTTATTTTGACGCGACTAGCACGCCATGCGGCGAGTTGTCATACTACATTTAATTAATTCTTGTTACATTCATTTTAAACGTATTGTTTTCAACGGACATGGCCTATTGGCCTTGCATCTTAGATCCCAAAAACGACTCAGACTTGTGCAAATTCATTGGTGTAAAAGAGTGATAATAACAAGTTTTATTAGTGCCAATTATACAAAAAGGTGTTCCAAACGACAGCAAAAGATTGTACAACGACTTGGGACTGCTTTAACTACCTCCAGATCACGGCTATGACTTACAAGTGAGTTTGTCTGATCCACTAACGTTTTAAACGAAGTAGACAATACAAGACTCCATTAACATGAGGTGATATCAATCTAAATTTTAGTCGTGATTCATCTTTTGTTTTCTGCTACAATTTTGACTAGACTTCATTCAACTTTTAAAATTTATTGCTCCAAATTCAAAGACTAATATTAATTTCAACTTAGTACACCAACAGTAGAATTTTCTTTTAAACGTAATATTCTGTTTCAACAATTGACTCTAGAAATGAAACTTTTTGCCAGAGTTATGACTTTGACAAAATGCAATGACCTTATTTAGTGTTAATTGTTTTAGCGTTCACCGACCAATTTCATTGAGGAAATTGACTATAAATGTATATATTATATATATTTAAGGATTTCAAATTGTTTTATTAGATATTTGCTTGTTTAATAAGTCCGCTTAAATCTGACTCTGAACATATTTATTTTCGTTTGTTATAACGTATAACCAAACCAAATAAAATAGTGCATCCGCTCTGAATAATATTGGCATTGATCATTTTAAATTTGTATTTTAACAGACCTACTATTCAGGGCTATATATATACATACACGAATATTCTCCAATCCGCCTTCATTGTGTTGTACATTTATATCTTAGAGATTCATTTTTAACTATCATCTTTCGTATTTTGTATTGTTATCTTTAAGAGATTAACTACCTATTTAGCTATGTCTCACTTACAAGCAGTCCCCGGGGGTGTTGACCTTGGAGGCCGCTATTGTTGTACGCAAGGTGAGTCCATTGTTGACTAGTTACAGTAAAGCTATATTTTTTCCCCAACATGACCCAGAGGTCCTGAAAGAGTCTCGTGTTCGACTTTATGCATTATTATTGTTATTTTAAGTTCTACCCTGAGATAGTAAGTGTCCTTGTTGTTAAATGTAACTGTTGGTTTTGAACCCAAAATATTGTATTCATTTTAAATCTGAGCTAACCCACCATTCTTTTATCATCTATTTTATGTACGTTTTTTTAATGACGTCACTGGACTTAAAGTTAATAAATAAGATAGATGCCCCTTTTAATATTTCCCCTTCTTTCCTATAAAATACATTACACTCATTATTATTAATATAGTCATTTTTTTTAAAATTATTTACAGGCGCTATAAGCAAATGTTTTAATACAAGTCTTTAAAAATGAATTTGTTTCTTATCCTCTTTGGTGGACAAAGATGTTTCTATTTTCTAATTTTTTCTATAACAATTCCTAATGCCATAGAGTAAGTAAGTAACAGTGTATATTATTTCATTGATGATCTTTGGTGTAATGTTCCTACAACAATGTATAAACCTAATATTTAATTTCAAAAATCTTACTAGTTTTTAGTAAATATCTATTCTTAATATAAAAGGGAACGAAAGTCTGTGCGGTGCACCGTATAATTTATTTTCAAAGATTAGAAAAAAATCTGGTCAAATTCTTGATTATTTATGTAGATAACTACTGATTTGTTTACTAACAAAGAATTAGATCATGGAGCATTCAAATACGAACTTTCCAACCAGAGTCAACAATACCAACGCTAACGCACAACAAATCAATAATGGTATCTATAAAAGTGAAGACCTGTTGTATTCATTCTTGGCTCCATACGACGAGGTTCTGGGCAGGTCCCAGGAGTCTGAAGTATCGCTAGGGTTGTTGTCCAAGTCCCGGGAGAACCTGTCGTTGTTATTGACAGGACCGTAGCTGTTATTATGTACCGTACTTGTCTTCTTCCGGTACGGCTGCGGAAGATCGCTGCGGAGGAATTGTCTGTTATTCTTCGCGTCAGATGTCGGCTGGAAATTTTAAAATTAGATATCAACAGACTTGGGTTACAAGAGGATGTTAAATTGTTTTTGACATTTAACTTTTACTTTCTTAGACGGTTAATGTTTTTGACCTTGAGCTAACAATTAGGCTAGACGTTTTGTGACTCCAATTAATACTGTTGGTGTCCTTGCGGCTAAAGACAAAACTAATTAATGAATTTGTTTTAAACCTTAGAATTATATGTTCCTTGGGGTTTATATACGCTAATGATTTTTAGAGATGAGGAAGATTATATTTATTTGCGTGGAGAGAGAGTGAAAAACTATTTTTTTAAACCACCTCAGTATACCCGACTGAAATTCGAGGCTTCATCTCTCAGTCATCAGCAGTCTAATCTACTGAGATAATAATAGCGCCTTAGATCATGCAACCAGCGAAGCATATCATTGTTTGCCATTAAAAATAACACCACATCCTTGTATTTTGGCGGGAAATTTGTTTAAAGGTAATTTTCCTGATGAATTATGTTTTTATAATCTGAAATTGTTTGAAAATGACGTTTTTGTTCAACTTGGTTAACTTGAGAGTGTTTCATATGATAAATAAGAATATAAATGTTCCTTTTAATGAATAAAAAAATACATTTAATTTGAAATTAGTAACGATGAGTAATTTTTGAAAAATTGCTATTCCAAATAAAATAGATATAGGAATTTTGTTCAAAATTTGAACCCGATCGGGACTCAAACCTCGATATCCCCGTCATAATCAGACCAGCTTAACACTAAAGTGACACCTTAGACGATAATATAATAATTATTATATTTTACGGTGACCTGGTGGTTTAGGGGTAAGGTGTCGGACTTCTGTGTTGGGGGTTCGGGGTTCAATCCTCGGTCCCTACACATATTTATCTGACTACCAGACCCTTCCTTCACCTCTGACAAGACGTATATTAATCACAAATTGTGAATGTGTGGAATGCCAAGTCTCCACCGTGGTTCGGATCCCACGTTAAACTGTAGGTCCTCCATTTCATCTCACAATCACTCTACCATCACACATTAGCGTAAGTGCGTGTAACCCGAACGGTTAGTAAGACGCGGTGCTAATATTAATATTATATTCTACCTCCTTCCGTATTCCTTTGTAAACACCCCTGCTGTAGTCATAGTTTTGAGCATTGCTCGGACTGTCGTCCGTAGTCTTCCGCTGACTTGTTTGGTTGTAGTCCCGCTTCTGTTGGACTGAGCCGGAGAACCGCTCTTTGTCGGCGATAAGTTGAGGGTCTCGGTTATACGGTATTTGGATGAAATCCTCGTCGGCGCCGACACATTTATCGCTGTTGTCGGGCGTAGAATTTGTCTGCGACTCTTGGTCTGAACATAAAAAGTATAATTGGACTTTATTTCTACTTTAATTTACCTCCATAACGGTTTCCAGCCTACTACCTGCGTCAGTTTTTTTATTTTATCAAAACAATATATTTTCCACTACCTGTTGGCTAGGCCTGTCGTAGCTTCATATGTCTTATAATATAACTTAAGACTAGGACAGGCACAACATCCATCCCCCGGCCGTTAATTTATCGAAGCCGGGACCTTTAGCTCAGTAGGTAGACATGCTATTGACTCAGCTAAGGCGAACAGAATTGGACATTATGAACCATCATATTGGTCTAAGTACTTTTCTCATAGGAAGGGACATTTGACAATCTGATCTACTTTCGCGTATTCATACGTCAGGTAGCTCTTCACATTATGTTATCAAGACTTATAAAATAACGCTAATAATAAATTAAATTGTAATCAATTTTGGTTGGCAAAAATGTGTGTCTTTTCTAAAAATATCGTTGTATGTATTTAAAAAAACACGGAATTACGCCACTTGAGGTCGGATAATCAGGACTATTGTATATATGTAAGAAACTAACGTTATGTCTATGGCGGTCGGGTGGACACGAACGGAGACCAAGGCCCCCCTTGTTAAATCTGGTACCTACCGTCCCGCCACGCAAGGAAGAACACGGTGTTGCCTAACCTCGGTCTTGTAGCAAGTCGTTCCGCGTCTACTTTTTGCATCTCAATGTCGAACCAAGCATTATGTCAGAAGGAAAGGGATATTATTAAAAAAAGGTTGTTAACGTTCTACTATATTTCTAACTATTAATGGCGTTGCCTAATTGGAGATTACAAAGTTATTTTGTGAAGCATCTTAACTTGACGCACCTAAGCAGTCTAAGCACTATCACACTTAGACGCCAATGTACGGAATAGAGAGAGAGAGAGAGGGAAGAAAATGAGAAGTTCACCCTGAGAATGTTCTTGTATATATGCTGATAACCCTTTCCCTCTTCCTCTAACGAATGTACACACTCACTATACTATTTTCCCCTTGAAAACATTAACTTGTCTTTTTAACTTCACCTTTTTCTTGTTTCCTATTCTAGACAGACATTTGCTACCACGGACTTTTTTAATCTACATTCGGGCAGGAAGACTCTTACAGGATATTTTCGTGAGCTGTAGACGATTTATAAAAAAAAAATACGTTGACAAAAACAACTCAAAGACAAAAATAATAATAATATTGTGACATTGTAGGTCTATTTTTTGGAATTATCTAATAACTTATGGGTCCTGTTTCAAAGTTATGTCTTTAAAATCCATTGAATGAAATGTAAATTCATTAAAATGAGAGATCTTATCGTGATTTGTCGTGACGTCACAGGAAAGCCTTAATCTTTAATAATATTATCGGCGAAATATGGTGATAGGCATATATCTTAAATATTAAGAAAACTAGCTGCTGCCCGCGACTTGGATAAGGATTCATATCATGATACGGATATAATCACTTTTTGTTCGCATCCGTGTTTATTTGACTAATTTCAACAAAAAACGTTTATTGTAACATAACTATAATAATTACATATATTGTCTCGCGGACTTTTTGTTCACATTAGTGAGAACATTCAATGTTTACAATATTTTTTTTATGTAATACCAATAGTTTTTGCAGCACACGTGGAGAAAGCATATTGTAGGCAATTTTCAAAATAAAATATAGCCTATGTTACTCGCTGATAATGTAGCTTTATATTGGTGAAATAATTTTTAAAATTGGTCCAATAGTTTTTGAGTTTTTCTATTACAAACAAAAAAAAATCAAATCTTTCCTCTTTATAATATAGTGTAGATGTAGATTCCATTCGAGTTTAGGTAGGTGTCGTCTTGTATTTAGTATCGACTTGCACTTGAGGCGTACGAAGTCTGACTATGAAACTGGCCCTTAGTCTGAGATTTGTGCGATATCAAAAAGTTTGCTGACTCTTGCATTATATAATACTCATTTGAACATTTTATGAGAAACGTGGCTGCGTTCTTTTTACAAACGGGTCCATATGTTGGGTCAATATTTGACGTAGCAACTCTTAACAACTTCCTCAGATTGAAGATGGGCTTTCCTTTTATTTTTACAGTTGTCATTGATAAATAGCAACCTTTATTATAAATATAGCTGGAAGAAAATAATTTTTAGGAATATTTAATGGCTATTTCGCAGAGTTGTTTATATCAAACAGCAATCGGTGAACCAGTATATAAAAAAATGCTCAAATTTATAAACAACATAAAATCGAGTTTAAATTTTTTTTATTATTATTTTAAAGACTAAAATAACAGATTTCATGATAATTATTTTCACATAAAAATCAGTAGGTCTTACGAATTGTTTTTTATAATCAAACCAAATATGAACGTGAATCTTCATCTATTGGAACGCGTCCCTAAGTCGGAGAGTCTAAAATTACATGTATGGGCGATTCATAGACTCTTTATTTATGTTTTGTTTTACTCTCATAATCAAAAACAAATTGTTGTAAAAGTTTTGGTTGCCAAAGGTGATAACAAACCAACACTTGGTTTTGCAGATTATATGGTTTTGCGTATGAATATATGATAGTAGAGCTGGTAACTTTTACTAGGTGTCAGCTACGACTACACCAGTGTCGAATGTACTTTAATAATTAATTATGTTATTCTGTTAGGTACGAGGAAGATTAAATTTAAAGGAAGTGTACACACATTTGCTGTGGAGAGAAAATAAAAAAAAATCTAAGGGAAAAATCACCACCCAATTGAGATTCGAAACCCGGTCTCCCCTTTTTTGGAAGCCCAGTCTATTGCGAGAGGGACTCCTTAGACCAGGGGTCTTCAACCCGGGGGCCACTTGTGGCCCGAGATATATTTTTGCGACCCTCTGGCTTATAAACAATATAAACTTATTTTAAGAGAAAAAATGACAAACACAGATAAGCCTATACATTTTATATAATCAACTAATAAAAAATAAATACGTATTTTAATATTTTATAAACGATTTTTGCTTTTTACGTGAAGAAAAATATTACGTTACTATACAAATGTATTGTACATTGAACCGTAAAATGACAACTCTAGTAGATAAGACAAATTGTGCCACCTCCTGCTATGAAACAACACAATCCGAATATTGTGGGTTCAGTATTGCGGCCCGTGAGGCAACAAGAAACAAAAAAACTTTAGCCCTTGGACATAAGAGGGTTGAATACCCTTGGTTTAGGTAGAACAGTCGACAATTGAAGCGGATAAATCGACTATCGACTGTAAAACGTATAATGTACCTTACGCTAATTGTGTACTGTTGTGAATAATCTTATGAATGTGATGACCCGCTATTGGAATATGTCACCCCCCCCCCCTCCCCCTCCAACC
>CABEEJ010002740.1:42834-101772 GCA_901482245.1 Timema douglasi
TTGAGCTAGTTCTATCCAGCCCACCTCATTACACCCTATCCATATCTTGAGCTAGTTCTATCCAGTCCACCTCCCTACACCCTATCCCTATATTGAGCTAGTTCTATCCAGTCCACCTCCCTACACCCTATCCCTATATTGAGCTAGTTCTATCCAGTCCACCTCACTACACCCTATCCATATCTTGAGCTAGTTCTATCCAGTCCACCTCATTACACCCTATCCATATCTTGAGCTAGTTCTCCAGTCCACCTCATTACACCCTATCCCTATATTGAGCTAGTTATATCCAGTCCACTTCATTACATCCTTTCTCTTTTAGTTCCATTCTAATGTTTTCCTCCCATCTACGTCTTAGTCTTGCCAATGGTCTCTTCCCATGGGGTTTGCCGGAACGTGGTTCTAGTTTCTTTCATTCACGCTTTATATTTTTACCATCGTGACCTGCTAGAATTGATTACCCTAACTATGTCTGGTGACGAGCTCATGGTATATAATTCATTATTATGTAAGCTCCTTCACTCCCCAGTAGCATAATCTCTTCTTGGACCAAATATCTCCCTAAGCAACTTGTTTTATAGCACCTTATTATTATTATTATTATTATTCGTCGTGTTGTGTAGGACACCATGTTTCACACCTATACAAAGCGACCTGTAAAACTATTGTTTTGTATATTCTGAGCCTTACATTCCTTGAAAGCAGGCGAGATGTTAGCAACTTAATGACAGAGTATCGTTATTGCTAGTTAAAATTGTTTCTAATTTATTTAAAACTAATTAACCCTGTCAAATGATATGTTTTTCGCAGTAGTATCTAAATTATCGTCCTCAATACGTGCTCTTTGTGTTATAATATTCTTAGTCTTTTAAATGTTCACTTCTAAACTTATTTTCTTACTAGCCTCCAATAAAATGTCTGCATTTCTTGCAACAGCTTCCTGACTATCATGCTTTCCCCTTGCCATAAAGTATCTTTGCGCAGCTGTAGGCCAAGATCTATATCATGTATTCACTACGAGAGGCTTTTGGTTACTTAAAATATCCAACCCAAAGGAGAATTAATTTCATAAGTTGATTTATTGATATTATAAAACATATTTAACAAAAGTAAATTATATCAACGTTTCAGGGCTTGAAAGAAAATTTTGAAAAACATTACATAGCTTTTATGATTGAATATTAACAGTAGTAATTTGAATAGTTTGAATAAAGGAGTCAGATTTATATCATTGAGGTTATTAATTATGCCCGGTGTTTGGCCCCAAAAAACTATTATTTGCCTTTTATAATGTTAATTAATTAATTAATAATAATAATAATAATATTTAGCACCGCGTCTTACTACCCGTTCGGGTTATACGCTTTAAGTACTAATTACACTAATGGATTAGGAATTGGGAAGGTTGAATTAGAGGAAGTGAACCCGCATTTGCGTGGAGGGGGAGTGGAAAACCATTTAGGAAAAACCACCCCAGTTCACCCGACCGAGATTCGAACCTCGATCTCCCCGTCCTCTGCAGTCTGGCTCAACACGACAAGCGCGTTAGCCAACTACGCCACTGAGGCGGGTAATTAATTAATTAATTTCTAAATATTTCTTGGGATTTCTAATTCTTTATACACAGAAAAGTAAATTTAATCGTATATCAGACGCTAAATAAAGTGTTTAAATAGTGGCGGAATTTGGAGAAGTTTATTCACCATATTAAGACAATTCAATGAATATATTTCATGAATCAACAATTTTTAATACCTAAGATTCTGAATTTTAAAATGTGTTTTGGAATTGTTTGTATCAATGGACTCTTAAGAAAATTATCAGTGAAAAGGTATGTCCTTGATAAAATAAACGTTTTGGAAACATTTTAAGTTCAATAAAAAATATAAATCTTTTTATTTATTATTGATTTTTAAAAAAATATTGACTGATTATCATATTTAAATATTCTATAACTTTTCTGGGAGCATGAATGAGTTGTTCGAGTACATACTGTTAGGTTGCGTGAAAATTTCAATTTACAAAGTTTAGAATGTCATCTGAAAATACGTTTTTCAAAGCTATTTGCTGAAATTTCAGCACATATAAATGTTATATTAAATGCTTCTTAAAGTAATCTACGATTTAATTTAAAGCTAAATATATCCAATCTCTTTAAATAGTTTTTTTTCGTGTTTACATCGTATATTTAGAAATGTATTCACATTAAAATGTGTACATTTTTAATCAACCTTAATTTAATAGTACATTTATAAAGATCAACACACAGTGTGACTTCTACGTCTTGGCTTCCAAATTCCCAATATGTTTATGTGTTTTTATTTTATCATCCCGTCTTACTACCTGTTAAGGTTATACGCCTATATGATAACTATTCTAATAGATTAAGAATGAGTAAGGAAGCATTTCTAGAGGTAATCTACCCGATTTTACGTAAAAGGAGATTGGGAAACCATTGAGGAAAAACTACTCTCATTAGACCCGACCGGGATTCTAACCCTGATCTATCTGTCATCAGCAGACCAGTCTAACACGAGAGTGACGCCTTATACCATTCAGCCGCTGTAGCGAGCTGTTTATATACTGATGAGAAGTGAATTACAATAGGTATTGTGAGCTTTGCATCGCCAACAACTCATCTCTACTTCACAATACATAAATAAAAAAAATACTTTTTCGAGATAATTAATATAAAAAATTAAAATGGTCCGACACAAGAATTAGTATCGTAATCTTTGACTTGAAACCCTAAAGTTACTAACACTTATCAATATAAGTGTTTAGGGTCACAATTCAGGTATAGAAAGAGCTGTTCTGGAACGTTTTCAATATATTTTGTTAAAATTTATATTTTAAACGTAGCTTATCAACATTTTTACTTTCGTATTTATTTACTCAGCTTTATAACACAATTCTTTGATTTTGGAATTGTATTTAAATGTCTAGCCCTTAAGGAGAGTCGCCTTTCCCTATACAACCAATTTTAAATTATGGTTCCTTTAAGCACATTTTTCTCAGAAACTATAATAGTTAATGAACTGATTTTTTTATTATTCATCTATAGGTATATTCTAACAATTAGATGGGGAAGATTTATAAATATCTCAAAAAATATAATTTTTAAACATGTTAAAAAATTATTATTTTTTTCAATTTTCCAACACATTTCAACATATTTATATAGATTTAAATTCGGTTTATGTTTTTTTTTTNTAAAAAAAAAGCTCCCATTAAAATGTGCGTAATTAAATTTCCAAAATAACAAAAGAAAAATAGTGATATCTTGTATATTTCTTGAAAAAATGTACCTAAATGAACCATAATTTAACATTGGTTGTATAGGGAAAGGTGACTTCTCTTAAGGACATGGTTCATAAGTATTATTTTATCAAACAATATTTAAGTAATGATTATTATTGCATTGAACTTTATTGAATGTTTCCCAGAACAGCGCTAGTGGAAATAATAAGAATAAGAATAACTTCTGATGAAATTCTTTATTGACGTTCTTAAATTATTAACATCGATACATTCATTAAGCATTAGCAAATCTTTTTATGAATAAATAATGTTCAAACACGCTAATTTACTCAGATTAGCAACAAAAGAATTGTATAAGACATTTAAATAGCGCTTTTCTGGAAATCAAACAAATAAAACACAGAGCAGCAGAAATTAACAGTTTATATCCAACGAAACAAATGTATTCTCAGCTAATCACACTAAGGTCGTTTTAATTAATCTTCGTTCTATTGACATATAGGTAATTGATATTCTTTAATTTGTCTCACTAATTGTTTCCATAAGCTATTTCATACAGGACTAATATAACTATTGTGGAAATGGTACTGATTTTATGTTCAAATAAATTAAAGTATGTTGATAATATACCTTTTATAGTAAACTAAATATATTCATACGCAATAATTTAATAAAAACATAATTAATTAGTATATAAATACTATGTTACGCATGATTAAAAATATAATTTGGTTAATATTTTTATGTTGTGTTCTGTAATGATACAGGAGTCTAACATTAATATTTTTTTAAATACCGTACAATAATATAATATTTTGCTGCTGAATTGCACATTCCATTTCTGGCTGTTTTCCAGAAAAGATCTATTTTACATTGTTGTGTTGAAGTTTTAAGTTTAATAATTCATACATTAATTCCTACAATAATGGGTTTACTAACAACATTGATTTTTCTGGCTTATTTAAATGGATGTTGTTTCCTTTTGTGCAGAAATATTAGACATTTATTAACCTATTGCTAGATATAATTTATTATTAAAGTGGATACAATCTAACACAGATTAATAACTATAAATAAAATATCATATTAATTTATCTGAAGCAGTTTATAAAATGGGTCAAGAAATGTGTAGATTTAGAGATCACGTGCTAATATTGATTGAACCTAAATTGACTATCAGCTTTAAATTGAATGTTTATAATGATATATTATTTTGCTACTAATTAAACATTATTACAAATATTCTGTTAGTAGGATCAACGTCTCCAATAAATAAATGAGTAGGTATTTATATTGTTGTTGACTAAAAAGTGTTCAGAAATTGGGGGAGGAAAGTTTCTCACGTTTACAAAACTTTCCGTTTAAAAAGTCTGACTATCGTGAAATTAGAAACGAGTTTTGTATTGACAACTTTTCACGAAAAATTTCTGATACAAACGATAGTTAAAAGTTATATTTGAAACGTTGGGAAAATAGTTTGACATATTTTGCTAAAAAGCTATTTTTAAAATGTTCTATTTTCTATCAGGAAATATTAAGAACATAAATGAATGTGAAAAATGAAAGAAAAATATTAAAAATACATAAAATATTGGTAGGAAAAAACAAGTGTCCAACTCATCATAACATTTAGTAAATAAGTCCAAAAAATGACTTTGAGATAGTTTGAAATAAATGAAAGAAATTCAACTTTCTTTGGCCTGCTGTTGGTGTGTAGACTAATCTAATCATTTATCAAACGGAAAAATAAGAAAATATGCTTATTAAGACATTTAATAAAGTTTAAATTGAATCAATAGACTTTAAACTTTGAAAACACTTCTAAGGGTCATCAAAATTCTTAGTTTAATAGTATAACCTTTCTGCAAAACATTTTTGAACTGCAGTACAATCATAATTGTCAAGAAATAAGTTTAAAATGGAACTGATTAAAAATAAAAATAACACTTTCAAAATAACTTCAAAATTCAAGCTTATTAATTCAATTTAAATATTTTTTAAAAAAATACTACCTTTATGATGTATAATGTACTATAAAAAATATATTTGTCCAATAAAATGATTACATTGGTAGATAATGATTTAAGTTTGGCACCGTTTAGGAGCTGTCTTTCTTTCACTCCACCTGACAAGTTTGATTACTATAGACAATTAAAAGGACATTTGAGTTCGAACCCCTGATACGTGGATTCCACTTGTAAGGGTACTATTATCTAAACGGTTTCTTGTATCTCGGTGCTGGGGTCACATGTACCAGAGTCTTGGGACCTGAGCTTGCGTAACTTGAAGGCTAGGTTCCTTTTGGCAAGGAAGGCTCGCATCATGGTCTGAACTTTGATGATCTTCTTTACTTGCATCTCGTACGACCTGAGGACACACAGCACGTATCAACTGGGTAACCATAGACTTAGGGTCGGAGTCATAGTCAGAATTATACCGGGATCACGACCAACTTAACGTAACCTTAGCGTAAAGGCTCTCCTCGTGTGTTTAAATGGAAGCGATCACGATACAGTTAACTTAACGTTGACTTGCAATTAACTTAACATAACCTTAACGTAAAGGCTCTCCTCGTGTGTTTAAATGGGAGCGATCACGATACAGTTAACTTAACGTTGACTTACAATTAACTTAACATAACCTTAACGTAAAGGCTCTCCTCGTGTGTTTAAATGGGAGCGATCACGATACAGTTAACTTAACGTTGACTTACAATTAACTTAACATAACCTTAACGTAAAGGCTCTCCTCGTGTGTTTAAATGGGAGCGATCACGATACAGTTAACTTAACGTTGACTTACAATTAACTTAACATAACCTTAACGTAAAGGCTCTCCTCGTGTGTTTAAATGGGAGCGATCACGATACAGTTAACTTAACGTTGACTTACAATTAACTTAACATAACCTTAACGTAAAGGCTCTCCTCGTGTGTTTAAATGGAAGTGATCACGATACAGTTAACTTAACGTAGACTTGCAGTTAACTTAACTTAAGAAATGTTCTGGGAGGTCTTTTACTTTAAGTGAACTTTACTTGAAGAGTATCACGTGATCTAGCCAGCCAATCATTATGCGAGTGACGTCAACAGGGATATTTAGTAATTCATTTGTTGGTTTATGACCAATATTTACTCTTTAGCCTAAGTTCTAGTGATCAGACATTGAAACAAAATAATTAAATTGAAATAAGAAAGCTAAATTTATCAAAAAAGTTTTAATAATTTATATTTATTATATCGATTGAAAACTGTAAACTTTCACAGATCATCACTTTACAAATAGTCCATATCACAGATCATACTCGAGAATAAAGATGTTTGGCTTGAGTTGTTACGTTAAGTTACGTGAATCGTGATCACACATCTGTTTTCTTAAGTTAAGTTAACTTTAAGTGAACGTTACGTTAAGTTAAAGTTAAGCTGATCGTGACCCAGGTATTAGTGCACCACAAGTGCGGCTCTTACCTAATATCGAATGAAAGGAGCCAATTTTGCCTATGAAACTGGCCCATTGCATTCTGGTCCAGGTAGGTGTTTCACTGTGTTTAGTATAGCACCACATCTGAGGTGTCTAAAGTCTGACCACGAAACTGGCCCTAATACTCAACTGTGATGGTAGACTAAGAAATGCAGAGGAGATTACTCACTTGATTTAGGGATACCCCTCCTCCACACAATTTCCTGCCGCCAATGTTGCTCAATTGTATTAAACTTACGTTTCAAGTCTCGTCTACATAATCTGAATCCGTAAGGTTCTAAATCGTAGTCTGTAATATACCGAACCCTGCAGCAGAGCTTTTTTAAAAAAAAAAAAAAAAAAAANAAAAGCATCGCGTCTCACTACCCGTTCGGGTTGTACGCCTATATACTAATTACACTAATGATTTTGGGATTAGGAAGGTTTAATTAAAAGATAAGTGCACCTGCATTTTCGTGGAAGGAGAGTGGAAGACCATTTAGGAAAAAAAACACCCTCAGGGCTCCCGAGCGTGGTCGAACCCCAATCTCCCTGTCTTTGGCAGTTTAGTCCAACACAAAATTAGTGCGTTATGCCGAAGCGGGTTTTAGTGTTTTTGACCTCGGTGACACTTTCTCTGTAATTGAAGCCGGTGACCTCGCGCCACTGACCTTGACAGAAACTCCTCGTTGAAGTACTTGAGGAACACCTTGCTCTTGCCGATGACCCAGCCCTCCATCTTGAGTCTCACCAAGAGCAGGCGGCTGTTTTCTTTGGTCACGTCCACCGTCTCGTCAAAGTCGAACGCCAGGAACTTGTACCTGCGAATCAATCGATAAGAAGCTGTGACGTCACGAATAACAATCTCTTGATACGAGTGATACGGGGTGGTAGGGAACAAGAATTAATTATTTATTACTCTAAGGCATTAGGAACTCGATAGCTCATTGCTGCAACCACAAAAGTACGCCCACTTATCCTTATCTTGAGCTAGCTCTATCCAGTCAACCTCATTACACCCTAACTATTTCAGGTACCTTCTAATGTTATCCTCCCATCTGCGTCTAGATCTCCCCACTGGTATCTTCCATTGGGTTTGCCAATCAAGACCATTAACACGCTTCTAGATTATCCCATTCGCGTTGCATGTCCTGTCCACCGTTATCTACGAGACTTGATTATCCTAACAATGTCTTGTGATGAGTACAGGGTATATAACTCATCATTTTGTAACCTATTTCATTCTCTAGTATCTCTTTTTGGATCAATCCACCGCTACCACACGTAACTATATATGAAGGTAGAGTGTGTGGATCAAAAGGAAGGGGTAGGTCATGTAAGACGTGGCTGAATGTTTAGATGAATGTGTGAAAAAGAGAAACATTAATAGTTTTAATAATAAAAGAGCATGTATGACTCGGTGTATGGATGTTGTTGAAGAGAAAGGAGTATGTATGAATAGGGAAGTGTGGAAAAAGTTGGTTAGGATAGATTAAGTAAGGAGTTGTTTTTTGAGCCATATGCAAGGTTTCTTGTCTATCCCATAAGGGAATGGCATGATTGTTTGTGTGTCTATGTGTGTATGTGTGTGAAAAATCACAAATTAATCGACACAGATACACTTAATGGATTAACTTCCCAGCAGAGATATCTAACTACAATTTAATCGATAAAATGTAATAACTTATTTTGATTCAGTTAAATTAGGTCATTCACTATATTGTGATTTTTTTTAACTATAGCTACGGAAACACTTACCTTAACTCGTGCTTTCTTTCATCCAAATTTAGCAAAAAGAAGGGAAAGGGAAAGACATTTTGTTAAGACATTCCCAATTTACTCCCGCCGGGATTTGATCCTCTATCGCCTCTTAGATCCCGCTGCCAATTTTAATACCGATGAATTTGTATTAATGTTTATGTTGTTTTTTTTTCCTTGTAATTTTTTTTTAATATCTGTTCAGAGAGTTGGACGTGGAGGAGTTTACCAGAACCCAAGCACTCACCTCCTGATGAACTCCGGGAAAGGCACGCGGTGCGGGTACCCCTTCTGTCTGGCCCGCGCCGTCTCGAGTACCGCGAGGGCTCTCAGCTGCTGCCGAACCACCTCGGGCTGGAAGCCCCAGGGCTGCCCGACGAGGTCAGCTCTCATGCACCTCACGAAGTGGGTGCCCCCGCTACCGGCGCCCACCGCCAGGCCGCGCAGGATCTCCAGACTCGTGCTGCGGAACGTTGCTGACGCCGTCCTCATCCTGCGCGTCTGCGAGTACTCGCCGTGCGATTCCGTGTTGTAGCGCTGCCAACAAAACATCGGTGGGGGATTGGCAGGGATTTGGGACATTCGCTTTAATAAAGAACAATTCTTATCAAGTAACACCCTGATTCTTTATATGAAGCCCACTTTTGACCATCAAAATTGATTTAAAGTCACTAAAATTTGGCATAAATGTCTTGTTTGACTTATTAGTTATAATGTTCATATAAACGCTTCCAACAATACTTCCATATGGCTTACTGTATACTTTCTCCTTACATCAATAATTAAACGGACTAAGAATATAATTACAATTGTAATATTTTTATTTCCGCCATTGTGGCAACATGAGTTACCAGTTTTCAAATATTGGGCTTCCTACGAAAATCGGACTATATCTTTGCATCATCCAAAGTTTAGATGTACTATTGTGTAACTTCTTTTATATTGAACTAACATTTTAATTTAAATAAAACGTGATGTATAAATATACACTCAAAAATACTTTCCATTCCATGGTGTATATTTATATCTTTTGGTGCTAGATTTGTCGAAAATGAAATATGGGCTTATTATTGGTATTTAGGGTGATATAAAAATAACATAAATCTTTAATTATTCTTACACTGTATATCATCTATGAGGTAATTGCATGGCTACTATTGGGAAACAGCGTTGTAATACTCTTGTTTGTGTATGGCCAATCTTTCCTTAAATATGAGACAAGTTTGGCAACGCTGGTTAGTCGAGGTTGCCAGTAGCTCCTTCTTACCCCAGAACACCACCTTCAGACATAAATGAGTGAGAGGAGATTTGGCAACAGTTGACTGATAGAGGAGATAAAGTTTTTCTCCGTGAGAACTGTAGTTCTCACAAAGGTGATATTGGGTGTAGTGATTTAGGTATGCCTACAGCATGGCCGACACTCTCTAAGGGCCAGTTTCATAGTCAGATTTAGTACGCCTCAAGTGCGGCGCTACACTAAGTACATGACGTCACCTACCTAAACCAGAATGGAATGGGCTAGTTTCCTATGCGAGAACGGTCCATTCCATTCGGGTTTAGGTAGGTGACGTCATGTACTTAGTGTAGTGCCGCACTTGAGGCGTACTAAATTTGACTATGAAACTGGCCCTAAGGTACAATGTTTGAAATTGTTAAAGGGGGGAGGGTTATATTTAAGAATACATTTAAAATAATTTCTATAGTTTCCCCAAATTTAAAGAAAAAAAATTCAACCAAATACGACCATGAATACAAATTTTGGTTGGTTTATAAACAAGTTGTTAGTGTCGTCCTGTGTTTGTAAAGTGCCCGTAAAATGTACCCTCGGTTTCGCCTGGTTCCCCGCCATGAGCGCGGAGCCCCATCGCCCCTTAGTGGAAGGGGCTAAGGCACCCCGCTCCTCAGCGGTGACGGTCAAGTTGCCAGTCTTGGACAGTTGGTTGGTGAACAGCTTCTGGACCACGCGGTCCGAGGATAGCCGAAGAGTCTCGATCATCTCCGGGGGAAGGAAGTCCCGGTTCTTGTCGGCCATCTCCGTCGTGTCGTAGGTCACCTTGCCCGTGTAGTGGGCCACAGTGAACTCGTGACGTCCGATCGCGCGCAGACGGGAGCTCTTGCTGTCGCCCTCCAGCGTTTCTGTAACAAGTCGACGTCGACCATTGAGAAAGGATAAGTATAGAAGACTCCACTCTTATGTTGGAAAGTAGATTTACATCGCTAGCGATCGTGGCGTTAGGGCCGCGAACTAAAAGATTCGAATAACGACGTTTACTGGATCAGCTAGTCATATAATAATGCCTACCCCATGACGTCGACTAAGGCCTAAACCACATTTGGGTGCAGCACTGCTGCCATAAGAATACACTGGGTGAGGTCAGGGTGGCAGAACTGTCGTGGCATTCTAGTGTGATACATGCCTGAGGGAGAGGGCGGTTCTACTGAAGGTGATTTTACACTCTGTCTTTACGTAAATTCTGCTACATTTCCTATAGTTTCTAACCCCTTTATCACTATTCATATCCCAGTAGTATGCATATTAGGATGGACAAAACTGGTAGTAATACGTGAAGCACAATCGACAAATCTTGTTGTAGAACATACATAGACTTTACACGGAGCAATTTTCATAGAAAGTGCCTTGTCTGACAGAGCTATAAGTCACGTGATCTGCAGCTGTCAATTTTTATAGATTTTATCAATACCGATAAATTAACACCAACATTTTTTTTTTAATTACCCCCTTAGGTGACCGTATGGTCTAACGCGCTACTCTCGCAGTAGACTATACTGCCGATGACAGGGAGCTTGAGGTTCGAATCTCAGCCGGGTGTACTGAGGGTGGTTTTTCAAAAATGGTTTTCCACTCTCCTTTCACGCAAATGTGGGTACACTTCCTTTGAATATAACCTTCCTAATCTCTAAAACCAGTAGCGTAGTTAGTACATAAGCGTATGACCCGAACGGATACGCAGTTCTAAATCTAACTGGTCAAGTGTATATTTGGTCAAAGGAACCCTCCTATTATACTTGTACTATACCTATGATTATTTCGGATCCTCTGCTGCTCCGGCTAGCCTCGTCCAGCAGGTAGAACAGCCCATCCGGTTTCGCCATCAGCTCGTCCACGGTGGGTTTGTTGTCGTAGAACTGCAACGTTTGAAGGGGGATCTCCTCCTCTTCTTGCTCTTGCTGAAACACATGATTTGCGGCCAACATGGAGGACATTTTAATATTTTATCAGTATCTCTTTAAGGGTGTAAGTAATATACTTCAAAAGTGACGGTTTCGTAGAACATGATCTGAAGTACGAATCCGTAAAATTATATGCGGTAAAACCTGATCAGACCTAAGCCCGGTAATCCGAACATACTTTTCGGTAAACGGGAAAAAACCAAAATAAAATTATGTCAAATGAAATATATATTTTTTGTTTAACAGTCTCAAAGTTTAAAGAGAATTATTGTAAGAAACAGTTGATATAGAATCATAAATGCTTAATATTTACATATTGTAATCAACGTGTGTTTTCCTGTAAATGAAAATAATTATAATACATATTACGTGCTTTACATCAGTTATCTGATTGAACATTAATGGAGATAAAGAGTCAATACAAGTTCCTAATACTGAACATTGTTGAAATATTAAATGATATTGGGATAAAAACTGCAACGAAAAGGCTGTTTTTGACCATTTTAAAATGTCTTCACAGATAAGCACTGTACACAAATCTTCATTCTGTCATAACAGGGACATACTGTAGTTATTAACAAGAAACTTTGTCGCTTTGTCCCCCATCGTCACCGCGGGAAATGTCGAGTAATCATTCAAATACGAATGTACTGCACACATTTCTGGCATATCTTGGTATTTTCTTTTCCCTTTTACTCCCATAATACCTCGCGCGAGCCGGGAGCTGAGTTGGGCCTAATATGATGAACGCTCTTAATCAAAATTTTTGTTAATTCGAACCAGCTTTGGTCCCAATGAGTTCGGATGAACAATGTTCTAGTGTTTAGTAACGTTTCTACGAGTCAGATAAGAAGTCTTCCTATGAACATTGTAATGTAATGTTTTAGTAGCTATTACAACTCTCAAATACGGTCAACTCTAGACCTACCATTTCCCAGACAAACACCCTCTGAGCGTAATGGTACTGCAGTTGCTCGTTCAAGGTGTTCACAATCAGTTGCTCCAAATGGTTCTTCTTAAAACACTCGAATCCGAACAAGTCGATCAGGCAGATAGAGTATTTGTCTCCGCTGAAACAATGAAGAAACACGGCGTAGCAATTTGTATGTGAACATAAATCAAGAAGAAACTTTGGAACTTGTTGGTTAGTAAACTATTTCTGTATCTCATTTGCAATCTCGCTTTTTACTTTGAATAACTTTTGTTCAGATAGTGGCCTTTGTTTTTTAGCAACCTGTCTTACTAACCGTTCGTGTTTATACATTCATGTACTAATTATACTAATGGTTTTAGTAAGGCTATATTTATAGGAAGTGTACCGAAATGTGCGTGGAGGGAGAGTGGAAAACTATTTAAGAAAAACCTCCCTCAATACATCCGACAAAGATTTGAACCTTGATCCTACCATCATCGGTGGTCTAGTCTACTGCAAGATTGGCGCGCTAGACCACGCGGCCACCGAAGCGGGTCTTATTCTTGTGGGTTTTTAACTTGTCTACTTTGTTTGAAGATGGTTTTATAAATTAGTAACATATTGTATAACTCAGAAATATAAATCATATATACCTGATATACCTTAGTTGATTAAAAGGTTAAAATTAATTTATTTAAAAAAAAATTTAAAACACAACATTATTTTTAAGAAAATGAATGTTGCCATGTCTAGCTTCATGGATATCGTGCTCTACTATGATCATGAAGATAAGGCTTTATAATCAATAGTGTCAGTTTTTTGGTCTCTTAGAGACTTAAGACCTTTTACTCAAATTTAGAACATGATTACTATGGGTACATTTTAAGAGCTTACAATACAGCCCGGGTGAAGGAGAGCTTGAGGTTGATGACGTTGACAACCCAGTCGACCAGTCTGAAGTATATACCCCTGGCCAGGACATCCCTGGCCTCCTCTGCCTCCTTCCTGGTGTGCCTCCTCCTCACGGCGGTTCCCTTCTCCACGACGCAGTAGTTGTTCAGCGCCCAGTTGAACTTCTTCTCATCGACGCCCAACAGACGCGCCACTGCGAAACATCATCGTGGAGATAAGAGATTAAGTAACTCATTAGTGGTCGGTCTAGCGGTCAGAATTCATGGATACAGATCCAGAAGTCTCCGGGTTTAATTCCCCGCTTGTTTCATATTTTTCTGTGAAGCAGTGTGTCTGGACCAGGGACAAATCGAGGAACTACTTAAACAAAGAAATAACCACTCCGGTCTAGAAAACTGAAATTAATGGCTGGAGGATTGGTTGTTCTGACCACACGAGACCCTCTATCCACAAATGTTGGCACTATCTTCTCAAACATTCGGCGGCCGCTTGTTCAGTATATCTCGCTTCCGGATTTACATGATGGAGTTTATTTTAAGTTGTATACAAGGTTTTCTAGACACAAGCCTGTCCTCCAATTCTGGCCCCAACTCGTCAAATTTAAAATGTAAATAAGCTACTGTTTTGCAACATATTTCACCAAAATATCGCACTTTGCAACCAGACCCTCAGGGGGGCTACTACGACAATTTTTTGTTTATGAAATAACTAAGGGGAGCAAACTAAACGGTTCCCCTCCCCTAAAAAAAGATTTTTATTTAATGTCAATATAAAGGTTTTGTTTTGTACACAAGTATGGTTTCCCTAAACGGGCTGTACAAGGGGCGATTTCCCAAACGTGATCTTATCTTACTAATGCCAAAATTGACACACTTTTTGAAAGTAAAAGTTGAAAAACTCATGTTTTTTTCTATGAAAATATAAACGTAGATAGAGTAAAAATCTTCTTTTGACCATATATCTATGCTTAGGTTATAAGAGATGGCTCTGTATATTTTACTAACCATCGGCCAGGACATCAGGATTCTCTATCTCTGCGGCCTTCTTATCCTCGGTGTCCTTGAAGGCGACCTCCCCTAGAAGGAGAATGGCGGCCAGGAGACACCACAGGGTGTCTTGTTGCTCCTTGTCAAAGTCCAGAGCAGCGAGTCTCTTCTGGAAGTCTCGGAACTTTGAGACGTTCCCTTGAGGATCCTCTCTCGGTCCATGGCTACTCTCACTGCTGCCCTCTGTCTTGGTCGTCCGAAGGTAGCGGTACCGCCTTCCCCCATCCAGATGATATCTCTCCAGGCTCCTGTCGGCTTCCATCGCGTCGTAGAAGTAGTACAGGATGTGGAAGTTGGCTTGGTGCCTGCATCAGGTGTAAGGGTTTTGATGTTGGTATGTTAATATAAAATTAAGTATGGGAAACATATTTATATTGGTAACTCTGCCTGGGGCGTTTGTTGGGTGAAATTGGTAGCTCAGCAGCGTCACTGCCGGTCCCAAGCCCGGATAAAAGAGGAGGGTTCTTGGGTGAGGTTAACTTCCCGCCCAGGATATTTTTTTTAGATATCTCAAAGAATCAGAAAATCCACCGGACATATTTGCATGGGAATATGACACTTTTGACGCTAGTTTCTAGCAGATGCTTTTAAATACAATATATCTCCATAGAGCGAATGTGAGTTTACCTCTCCGTGGTGGTGACTCTCCATTTCTCGAGCTGGAACAGCCACAGTATACCACCGCTCACCTTCCCAGTGCTGGTAAAAGTCACCTCCATCTGAAGCATGTGGCGGGTCGAGTCGGGGTTGATTGGAGTGGCGGCGTTCCCCATGGCGTGGACGATTTGCACCGCTTGTAGCAGCTTGTCTCCGGCCCCGTTACCACTCTGAAGAACATGTTCAAGAGACCAGTGGTTATGACCGGCCCCATAAGGGCCATCTTAACGTGAACCTCTATGAACCAACGTTTTATTCTTTATAGTATTGTTCGACTTGGATAAACCTTAATGCAGAATTTATTTAAGGTTGTGGGTGAATAAACACAGTGTTTATACCTATGTAAAGTGGCACTCTAGTCTAATAACTGTTGCGATATGTTTCCTTTTCTGAATTATGACAGCTGAGAAATTGTAATAATTTTATTAATCAATACTAACCTCGAATATTTGTTTTAATGTCTAATACGTTATAATTATTGTTTTACTACTTTTTTTTTCTTCTTGGTAGAAAAACAACCACGATGTTTTCTTTAATAGCCCTACGTTTTTAATAAATAATAATAATATATATATGAGTGTTTTCTCGTGTCATAGAACATGTTCTCTGTCATATGTTGGTAGCTTGAATTGTAACTGAAAACGTCTGCCAGTCACGAGTCTTATTGTTATCCTATGCTTTTCCGGACTATATCACTGAGATGAAAGAGCATGATCTCAACCACAGTAAATATAGTCCAATTTCCCTATTAAAAAAATAGCGTTCTGGAAGGACTATTTTCCTACCAGAATCTTACTAGGCTTAGGCCCTTCCATATGGGTATTCGTAATAAAAATCGGGCTACCCTCACCTTGCCGAGGTATGAAAGGTGTTTGAGTAGATGAAGGAAGTTGGTCGTCTTGCCGGACAAGGTCTCGCCGGCCAGGAGGACGTATTGAGGCTCCTCATGATGCATGGCGTCCTGATACGCTCGGTCGGCCACAGCAAAGATGTGAGGCGCGTTGTCACTCCGGGACTTGAACTGGTACTGCACATGATGCTGTGCAATAATATAAACAAGAGTCTTCATTATATGGGCTTCGCATCGTCTCATTAACCATCCGGAATGTAATAATTATATTTCACACTTATTCAAGGGCACCCCTATGGATTTTACAAATGGGTGTATTTGAGTCATATCTGCCTAGGGGTGCGGCACCCCCTTCCCGAGTGAAAATTTCAGGAATTTAAACCTTGTGAGAGGTAATTTAGACCATCTGAACGTAACTTTAAGGTATGAGCTTCATTAGCCAAGTTTCGATTATTATTATTTTTTTAAACTAACAAAAATAAAATGTAGTTGTAGATAAATACATTGAAAAGGAACATTAATATTTTTCACGAGTTTCTTGAACATAACAATTTTTTTTTAATTGTTGAAAAGGGAATGGGAAGAAATCTACATTTTATCTATTAATTTGAATATTGATGGTTCAAGATTGTCAATAGCCAATTGCAGCCAAATTACAAATATAGAGAAAATATAGAAGGAAAATTAATTTTAAGGTAATGAAAAGGCGTTCACCTATAAATTAAAGGTTAAATACACACTGTAAAATGATTCATTGATTATTTGACCAGGGATTAAATTTAGGACTTTCAAGATAAACTAAAGAAACTATCTATTTATTATATACAAAACTTACAAAATATATGTTTACAGTGGCAGACCTGTCTTCATGGGAAATATATGTGGACTTCATCTTAGAGATAAAGATTATTATATTCTAGTTAGTTACAGTTTGGATGTTTCCAAACACCCCATTATGGTTTTACATTAACCATCCAAGCAAATGCTAGCACATTATATATAAATAGAGTGCACTATACATCTGTACCTGGGGCCTAAACATATCTCTCCAAACATGTGGTTCCCGACCGGTGTGCCACGAAATTTTGGGCGTGTGCTGCAAACATTTGCTATGATTTTAATCCAACTATACATCGCCTAATAAATCTACTACTAATTCCAGTTTCAAACCTCTCAAAGTATTACAGCGATAGATAATTTTAGGTTTCACTTGAAAAGAAGATTGTGACCGACCAGTTTCTATCTGTATCTTTTGTGTAGAACACCTGAGCAATGAAACAATTATTCTGAGCCAAATTGAAGACGCACACAACCACCAAACATCCCAGTGAGTCCCAAACAAATCATCACAACACAAGGCACAAATAAAATTGAATCAATTTTTTTTAGATTTCATGTAGTTCACCTGAGAGGAATAATTCAAAGTTGTTGAATTGATCGCCAAATACACTAAACTACATTTTATCGGTGTAATGTGATCGGGCCAGCTTGCCAGGTCAATATTGAAATCATGCTTATGAAATAATCAAAAGAGCAAATTTCAAACGTGTCCTTATCGAATAATAAAATAGGCTGGCGTATTTCTGAAATATCTGAGAACATCAGTGAAAATGATGTTGAAAAAATGTAAACAGGCAATTTCTTCTGCACCGATAGAAGAATACACTTATTGTCAAATATATCTCGATACTGATAATTTTAATTTTTATCTAAATTTAATAGAAAAATGTATAATATTACAGACTGTACACAAGTGTGCCGTAAAAACATTTACTTGGACTAAGTGTGCCTTGAAGTGAAACAGGGTAGGAATCCCTGCTCCAAACGTTTCGTTGACTTTGTAGCATTTATTGGAAATACACTACAAAAGCGTACCAAGAATTAAGCAAGTGAACTCACCTAGGCCCCATTCAGCTGTCTCACTTCACTATGTCCTCCCCGCACGAGATCACAACAACATGCCTCTATGATATTCACCAAGCGACTAAAAGAGGAAATATCGTGCAAGAGTGGACTGAGCGGTATCTCGAGGCGTGGTGGTAAAAGTGTGGTGCGCACGCGCAAGACTGTAGTGTTATGTCGTAACACGTGGCCTGGAATATTCTACAAGTTCCTACATTATTCCCCGGATTTCTATCTATCACCTCCCTCTCTTCTTTGTTTTGTGTTGACCGTTATTTGTTTACCCCTCTTCCCCCACTTTTTGAGCTAAATCTGAGAGTATATAATGGTGTAGTTCAAAATGTAGGACTACTCTTGTCTGGATCGTGTCCTCGGACACACCTAGGTGTCCTGGATATTTCAGGGAGTTACTAAATTCTCTTTCGGCCTATTGTTCATGGAAATTTCGTTTTGGCGAGTAATATTAACAATTTATAAAAAAAACTTTATTAAATTTGAACTCTTTCATATTAGTTTACTTCAACATGAAGCCCCGTAAGGTTTCGTGTGATGTCACGAGTTTTTGTTTACGTATCGCTTTTGAGAGCTTAGATGTCTATCGACCATACGGCTGAGTAATATTTGTATATTAATGTCAAAGTTAGGACTTGTAACATATTTCTCAATTCTTGCTTATGTGACATTGCTATTGTTGTACAAGTTAGGACTTTTAACTTATTTCTCAAATGGCAAAGATAGTTTATTCTTGCTTATGTGACATTGCTATTGTTGTCCAAGTTAAGACTTGTAACTTATCTCTCAAATGGCAAAGATAGTTTATGCTTGCTTATGTGACATTGCTATTGTTGTCCAAGTTAGGAATTGTAACTTATTTCTCAAATGGCAAAGATAGTTTATTCTTGCGTATAGGATATTACTATATTGTTGTCCAAGTTAGGACTTGTAACATATTTTTCAAATGGTAAAGATAGTTTATTCTTGCTTATGTGACATTGCTATTGTTGTCCAAGTTAGGACTTGTAACTTATTTCTCAAATGGCAAAGCTAGATTATTCTTACGTATGTGACATTGCTATTGTTGTCCAAGTTAGGACTTGTAACTTATTTCTCAAATGATAAAGATAGTTTATTCTTCCGTATGTGACATTGCTATTGTTGTCCAAGTTAGGACTTATAACTTATTACTCAAATAGTAAAGATAGTTTATTTTCGCATAATATATCGTTGTCCAAGTAAAAGGCTTGTATTACCCGCGTGACAGGGAAATATGGTATGTTCTTACGATCAAGGTTATAGATAAGTATAGCCCATACAGCACCCAAAGTTTCATATTGTCGTTGTATTGTTTTATACTCTTTGGAGTAATCTTATATATCACATTGAATCGTAACCGATCATGGTTACTAAATGTTCTCGTAACTCTTGTTTTTCGCCATTGCTTCATATCACTAATTTATTGTTCAATTTTTATCAAAATAAAACTAAAATGTTATTTTTGACGTATGTCTTTATATCAAACCTTTATGATATCCTTCGCTTGTGTACCCGTAATATATAATGAAATAATTGAGGTGTGAGTTCATGGAAGCAAAAAGTGAATAGACCTGTGTGGGCCTATTCGTTTTTCGTTACTATCCTATCGGCTCCTCTGCAATTATTGGTTCCTTTTTTTTATATATGATATATTTATGTTGTGCGCCAGCCTTATTCTTTTGGTAAGACTAAGGGCGGTGTTACAACTTCTTTAACTACGAGAGCGGGATTGAAAATAAAAATATATATTGGAACCCAAGTCAACATTAAACAATTAAAATGTCCATACCTTGAGCCCGTATATGTTCTGCTCCTCATTAGGGTTGATTACGAGCAACACGTCCCCGACAAAGGTATGGCTGTGCCCCTGCTTGAGTCGCTCATGCAACTCCACGAGGATGGTGTCCTCCGTGATTTGGTCCAGCGCCGCGAGGTCCTCCGTGTGCATCATCTGAGGTGGCGAGTTCTGTCCCGTCTCGAGAAGGTTCTTTCTCACGTTCGACTCGGGTAGGCGAGTGGATCGACCTTTCTCAGCCACGTCATCCAGGAGCGCCTTCAACTCCTGGGCAAACTATTAGGGCAGCAGGACATTTAGTTCATGGTGAACCAAGTGTGGGTTGGACCTCCTTGGCCACGTCACCATAAATAGCAAACTTTTAAGATCCACATTATCCAGAAGTGCTTTTAGATCATGGGTTATCTATTAGGGCATCAGAGCAGGGCAGGAGCTTTATTTAATTTCATTTAATTGAAGGTAGACAATAAAGTGTGAGTTGAACCTCCTTGACCCCGTCATTTACAGTCAGATTCAGATAGGAAGCCACTTTTTTTGGCAGTTACAAAATTAACTATATACATTTTCATGTATTTATACGTTAATCATTCACATTAATAGGTAATATCAGTAATAGGTAATAAAAAGTAAAATAATATCACCTTTTATCGCCAAAAAATATGATTGTATTTCTAAAGGTTTCTTTAATCAACAACCTACTACAGTATTACAAGCTATTAGAGTAGTGTAGGGTGTATATTCAGTTGAGGTAATCGGTAAATAGACTCCCAACTTTACAAAATTACCATATTTATTGAAAACAGTAGATTTAAATTAAAGTAAGTAAATATTATTATAATGCAGACATCATGAAGCTACAACTTTATAGATGATAACCTTCCATTCGACAATTATTATTTTAATAGCTACATTCCTTGATAAAATGTTCGCAGTAACTGGTAAAAGTCCAGCCTTTGGCTTTCTGAAGAAGAGTGCTAAATTTAGTAGGAATATAGATTAAAAGTATATGATTATAGGCCTACGCCATTATTGAAAAATGTAAAAATATATTAAGCCATTACTTTTTACCCATTGTTACATTCAGCAAAAACATGGACATTGAATGTAAGAGAGACTAGGAATAGTGGAGGTCATGACATGGACATTGAATGTAAGAGAGACTAGGAATAGTGGAGGCCATGACATGGACATTGAATGAGAGACTAGGAATAGTGGAGGCCATGACATGGACATTGAATGTAAGAGAGGCTAGGAATAGTGGAGGCCATGACATGGACATTGAATGAGAGACTAGGAATAGTGGAGGCCATGACATGGACATTGAATGTAAGAGAGACAAGAAAAGTGGAGGCCATGGGAATGAAGTTTGTGAGGAGCATGTTAGCTGTCACGAGAATAAATAAGATTAATAATGAAGGTATCCGGGAAGGAGTAGGAGAGCAAGGAGTACATGAGATAGAGGAAGCAAGATTGAGACGGTATGGTCATGTAATGAGGATGGAAAAGGAGAATATACTAAAGGAAATGATGTATATAGGAAAAATACCGTAAGGCAGGCCAAGAAAGAAGGGGCAGTTAGTAGAAAGTGAGCAAGCTAGAGGATTATAATGGAAGCAATTAAAGCAGGAAGTGTGGTGGAAGTATAGAGGAAGATGGATGCATTTTAACAAATTGACTGCCATACGCTGGACAGAGTTGATGATGTTTGATGACTAATCCAGTCACGTTTGTTACAAGTAAAGGGTATTATTGTAGGCTCTTATCCGGGTGACCTTCTCTTGACTATCCAACTGCACTAATATTGTTATATGTCAACTACTCACGTGATAGTCATTTTCAGGGAGAGCTGTGATGAACGGGTGTTCCATCAGCTCCATGATGTACGGACGATGTTCAGGATTTTTCTCCAGGCACCTGGAAAATGTCACAAGCAACCTGAAGGTCCCAGTCGTCAAACAAGATCCCAATCGAGCGTTGAGAAGTGTCGCTGGCAATGAGTTTAAATTAAAACATCCGTACATCTTTTGATATTTCAAGCTGAGGCTCATACGGTAGTGTAACTAGGCCTAAATACCTCATGATACGATGTTTTGATTTATGTTTAGTCCTTTCCTGTGGACACGTGGTTAGTAAATCTGGCAACCGATACAAGGGATTGGTGATAGATTAGATAGTTTCATATAGTATTGCTCCAACATTTTACTCACACATCAAATTTCTGGCGTTCAGTTAGATGTGTATAAAAGGTAATAATATTAATATTGCGCGTCTGGGCTACATCACTCGTAGCCCACCATTGGAAATATTATTCAGTACTAATGTACCGTTGTCCAGGGAACGCCCGAATGTACTAATCGTACATCTTTTACAGGGAGGCTCTTTCCATGTCCCGATGAGATGAGGCCGATAGTGAGTATGAGGGTGATAGTGAGTATGAGTGTGATAATGATTATGAGAGTGATAGTGATTATGAGGGTGGTAGTGAGTATGAGGGTGTGAAACCAGTCGAAACTCTTAAACCTAACTAACCAAACCCTGGTGACCGTTGGGGTAGTTCTCTTTTTGGGGGAAAAAAATAGCCATGGTAGCAGCCTGGAATCTAACCCGTGACCCCTAGGCTCATAGCCAGGTTCACTGACTACTACACCAGGGGGCTGGTTAAGGTCCATAGTGATCCCTGGAGACAAGCAGATGACTCACTCGGAGATGAAATCGTTGTAGTCCTGAGTCCAGTTTGCGGGCCGGTACAAAGTGGGAGGAGGGTTCCTCATGATCTGGAACAGCGCCCTCGTGGGGTGCATGTCCTGGAACGGGGGTTTGCCATCCCCCAACTCGATGGCGGTTATCCCTAGGACATAGATTAAAGACGTATGTATGTATAGTCTGATTCTGGGGAAAAAAAACTTTTAAAAACACCCACACTTTTTTTTTTGCTGTCAACGTTTAATAACATTTCACTTTATTCAGAGTATTATTACCCACTTCGGTGACCGTATGGTCTGAGACGTCATTGTCGCAGTAGACTAGACTGCCGAAGACGGGGAGATCGGGGTTTGAATCTCGTTCGGGTGTAGTGAGGTGTTTTCCCCAAAATGGCACAAATATGGCTACACTTCCTCTAAATATAGCCTCCCTAATCCCTAAAACCATCAGCAAAATTAGTACATAAGCGTATAACCCGAACGAGTAGTAAGATGCGATGCTAAAATAAAGTATTATTTCATCGCCGTTGATAATATCAACCAAAAGGAATAGTTGCAGATTCTATGACTTGACGTGTGAATATATCAACATTATTGATAGTACTATGTCTTAGTTATAACTCTCAAAAGGTTAGTTCCTTTCCCAACAAGACAATAACTAAACTTGTCCTCTGTTGGTCAGTTCTGGCAGTATCCCATAAACTATTATAAATACATACTTGATACTTTTTTTAATACCTTATCTTACTTACTACCCGTTCGGGCTATACAGTTATAAATTAATTACACTAATGGTTCTAAGGATAAGAAAGGATACATTTAGAAGAAGTTTATTCACATTTGCACTGAGGTAGAATGTAAAACCGTTTAAGAAAAATCACCCTCAGTACACCCGACCCATATTCGAAACTATATTTCTCCCTTATCGGCAGTCTAGTTTACTGCGAGAGGAGCGCCGTAGACCACACGGCCACCGAGGTGGGTGACTTAACACTTCACAGACTTACGTTTAGCCGTTTAGTCTATTAACGTCTGCATATCTACTCTAATAGGGTAGGTTTAATTTACATGAAGTTTATTACAATTTAAATTGAGTGAAGGGGGGTAACTAATTAATATAAAACTCCTCAGGGCACCTGACCATGATTCATACCTCAACCTCCCCTTCGCCGGAAAACCAGATCACGTGAGACGGATGCCTTTGATCATGGGCCAGACGGTGTGGTAGTTGTAAGTTCATAAGCCTCTTTTTGGATATCAGGATAATCCTTTATACAAATATTAAATATGCTATGCTTGATCAATCTGACCACATAATATATTTTTATAAATAGTTGACAGTTATCAGCTATTATTATAAAAAAAGAATTAAGAAACCTTTTGGTGAGATAGATGGGTAAAGTATATCTACCTATGATTGAGATAGCCTCAGCAAGTGATGGTGAGAATATATCTATTTAATACTGATATAGCCTCAGCAAGTGATGGTGAGAGTATATTCACCTATCACTGAGATAGCCTCAGCAAGTGATAGTGAGAGTATATTTACCTATAGCCCAGACATCCACCCTGTTGTCGTAAGCTCCAGAGTCTCCTTCCTTCTGCGAGCAGTTGATGACCTCCGGAGCCATCCAACATGGCGACCCCACGATCGTGCTGCGCCTGTCTAGCGTATTCTTCAGTTTTCTGACAACAAACACTTTCGGAGCTTATTTATACTCGAGAGTGTGACCTAGGACAATAGGGATCGATGACATTCATGGAGTCATCGGTTCCTAAATAGCCCGCTGCGCGCGTTTTCGTGCGTGGCTACGCTCGGAGGACACATCCAAGCTGGGTTAGAGGAGTCTTGCTAAGGTATATTCGTTCCCCAGACAATGGCTGCCGGCTCCAATACGGCATAGTGATTTCTCGTTTTGAAAAGTCACTGACTTACATAAGGTGTTCATCTGGTGAGGTAGTAATGTTGGTTTTTTTTTATCAAGTGGCTTAGGACAAATTAGTCTAAAATGTTTGAAATTTAGGTGTGTGGTAGAATCCTCTAAGTCTGTAGGTTGGAGCTAACTAGATAATCACCAGCATTTTACCCTTCTTCTTTCACCCAATATTGAACCAAATATTTTGTACAACATATTTAAAATGCAAATTTACTGCTTGGGTATTAATTTTTTTTGTTTTAAAATCAATTAAAACAATTTAAATATTAAAAAAGAAATGTACCACAAATAAATATTTCTTTATTCTGCTGACAAATGGAAAATAGTGTTTATTTCAACTTTTGAAGAAATATCACCTGGACAGTCCAAAATCCACCAGTTTCACTTCCCCTTCCTTGGTCAGGAGGATGTTGCTTCCTTTGACGTCACGATGCATCACGTGACGTTCGTGAAGATGAACCAGGGACTGAAATAATAACTGGAATTACCTGACTTAGAGCTTAGTTTGGTAGATTTCAAACTGTGTTCTGCCTGTAATCTAAGCTGAAGATAATCCATTGTTCATTCCAAAATATCTATGCCCGCATTTGACATATTAAGGTCTGGAGTTTGACTCTTTCTGGTGGGAGTATATGAAACGCGAATAAAAGGCAGCGTATTTATACCTACAGTTTTTATAACAATATATATATATATTTATATTTACTAAGATAAATAAAATATTGTTCCAGTAGAAATATAGAGTTTCATTTTCTTCACATGTTGATATAAACAGTTGTTGAATATCTGTTAGGGGTGTTCTGGAATTTAATGCTCATGACGGATAATCATCAACTGTTGATATCACCATGTGAAGATTATTAAACTCTATGTTTCTATTGGAGTAATATTTTACTATAAAAACGGTAAAAACACTGCCCTTAACTCGCGTTTCATACACTCCCACCTTAAGAGCCTTTTGTATTACACGGATAGCACTTCACTTAATATATCGGCAATACAGCTCGAACCGAGTCGCATCGTGGTGAGGTTTTGTGTATTCTACTTCAAAAAAGAGTGAAATTTAGATCTGTTAAAACAATTTATTATACAAAAATTACAACAAATTGAAAAAAAAAAGACATTTTCAAATGAAAAACTAACAAAATATTCATAATTTATCAGTTGTAAAAATATTATTGTAGAAAACCGCAATTTGATGTGATTCCTTGTTCGAAACTAATCTTTAATTTATTATTTATTTAGCACCACCTCTTACTACCAATTTGGGTAATACGATTAAGTACTAATTACACTACTGGGCTAGGAATTAGGAAGGCTGAATTTAGAGGAAGTTAACCCGTATTTGCGTGGAGAGAGAGTGGAAAACCATTTAGGTTAGGAACCCCCACCCCCCAGTTCACCCGATTGAGATTCAAACCGCGATCTCCCCGTCCTCGGCAGTCTAGCTCAACACGAAATTAGCGCGATTAATATTGTGTCTAATATACCGGTTGATTGGTCGTGAACTCTGAAGGTCTCATTTAACTCATTCGCACCTGTTTCGGTGGCCACGTGGTCTAACGCGCTACTCTCACAGTATACTAAACTGCCAATGATGGGATGATCGAGGTTTGAATCTCGGTCGGGTGAACTGAGGAAGATTTTTCCAAAATGGTTTCTCACTTTAGCTTCATGCAAATGCGAATACGTTTCCTCTAAATATAGACTTAATCATCACTAACATTTAACGTAATTATAACATAAGAGTATAAATCCAAACGGGTAGTAAGAGGTGGTGATCCGGTGCTTACATATTTTTATAATACCTGCACTTGTGGAGACGTGGATAAAGGCATAAATCTTGTCTTGTTTGGTATGCCAGTGCAAAGAGGTCTGGTATCGAATCCCAACTGGATGGACTGAAATTTTGTTTTCTTAAATAGCTTACCACTCTATCTCCACACAAATACGTGTACATTTCCTTTAAACTATACCTTTCTCAACCCTATCCTATTAGTGTAACTTTGTGAACAGTCAGGGCGAGTATAAATATCCAACGTAATGCACAAATTAAAAGAATTAAAGATTAAACTATGCTTGTTTTTTTGTAGAATCATAAAATTTTGATCATACCAAAAAGGTACTTATTAATATATCTTTTAAAAAAACTGTAACGTATTGGGTTGAATTTAAAAACCAAAATTACATAAATTTAAATGATTCAATCCTATTTAAGTTCTAAAATCGTCTTGGTCTTTAGTTTTTTATTTAACCAAGTGTTGACGAAATAATATTAATAAGATCTTTCTTTTCTTGTCTCCTTAACAATTTAATTCAGATAATTATATATGCCTGAAAACTGCTCAATTGACCTTTAACTTTCTCAAAGACTGAGATACTTTCCTCCTCAGCCATTCATTTCAAACAAACATGTATATCTGAAAACTGGTATATATGAACGGACATTCGACTCTTTATAAGAGCTGAGGATTCCACACGAGGGTGCAAATTAGTCACCTAGAAACACACGAAGGCATAAAAAAAATTGACTTGAAAACTATTTTTTAAGTCTACACTCACCTAATTGCACACTTAACCATGCTCAACACCAATGACTGACACATTATCATAATGTAATTTTATGGACCAGCTTTTACCTTCAAACCGAAATAAAAGTGTACCAAAATAACGGAAAGCAAAAGTTGGTGTGTCCTTTTTATTTTATTTTTTGACATATTTTATGAAGAGAAACACATAAATAGTTTTAACTGCTGTATAATCATACCACAAGAGGTAAAATAGTATAAGATATAAGAAGTTCTCGTGACCTTGGGTGTTATGCTTTTCGGGATGGTCCTCGAACCAAGCATAGGTCAAGGCGTCCGAATTAGTAAATTACCTCTTTTATGTTAGCTTCCATCGTATAATGTCCACATTAGCCGCTGATGACTGAGTTATAGGCTCGTCATCTTCCTTTTTTTATTCTTTCCTTTTCTTCTCTCTTTAAGAGCGTTCATCAGAGCAGGCCCAACTCGGTTCCCGGCTCGCGCGAGGTATTATGGGAGTAAAAGGGAAAAGAAAAGACCTACGATATGACAGAAATGTGTGCAGTGCATTCGTATTTGAATGATTACTCGAAATTCTCCGCGGTGACGATGGGGGACAAAGCGACAAAGTTTCTTGTTAATAACTACAGTATGTCCCTGTTATGACAGAATGTAGATTTGTGAGCAGTGCTTATCTGTGAAGACATTATAAAGTGGTCATAAAAACAACCTTTTTATTAATGCAATTTTTATCCAAATATCATTTAATATTTCAACAATGCTCAGTATTAGGATTTTCTATTAATTCTCTTTTTCCATTAATGTTTTATAATAAATTATCCACGTGCAATATTGTTGTTGTAAACTACGATTTCTATCCGACTGTATCACAGAGTTGATTGTAAAATGATGCACGCTCTTAAGAAGAAGTCAATCTGAGAAGTAAGATGTATTTTTAGAAGGAAGAAAAAAAAAAAGTGTTTTAAAACGGGAGGGAATTTAATTTTTTTTAATGAGATGGACATAAACTCTTCTAAGATTGGGTACCTCGTCTTAATGTGCGACTCTTGTACTTATTAGGTAGTTATTTGATTGGCAATTAAATAATATTTTAGTAGGGTTAAGAACAGAATAATACAAGGTCTAGTCCACTTGGTTTCTTATACGATATTTTACCAATGCGTTGTTTAATATTCGGAAAGGATTGTGTACCTTTTCTACTATGGTTCATATATATATATATATATATATATATATGAACCAAATATATATATAATAAGTAATGGATTTTTGTGGCTCATTCGTTCCAAATGTTTCTACGTAATTTTAAAAATAGTGTAAATAATTATTATTTATCACCGCATCTTACTACCCGTTCGGGTTATACGCTTTAAGTACTGATTATTCTAATGGATTAAGAATTGGGAAGGTTGAATTAGAGGAAGTGAACCCGCATTCACGTGGAGGGAGAGTGGAAAACCATTTATGAAAAACCACCCCCCAGTTCACCCGACCGAGATTCGAACCTCGATTTCCCCGTCCTCAGTAGTCGAGCTCAACACGACAAAATAGTGTAAGTAGAATGTTGCGTAAACACAATAGATTTCTGACACACATGACAATTTCAAAGGATAATTTAATTTGAGCTAACACAGGTCCTAAACAGCAAATATCTACTAATCTGGGTAGCTCGAGTCCCTGAAAGTCGAAGAGATACTCTTTTTTTAGCCCCACTTCTTACCACCCGATCGGGTTACACGCTTATTTACTAATTACAGAAACGGTTTGAGGAAATCGGGAGTTTATATTTATAGGAAGTGTACCCACATTTGCGTTAAATAAACGTAGATTTAGAAACTAGAGCTACTTTTGGACATACAACGATTAGTTGAGTTTATTTTAAATATTTTCTAAGAGTATTAAATATAACTATTATTTTTATATGATTCAAAGTCAATAAACCCCTTTAAATTTCTATTTAACAAAGTGTTTGGCTAGGTAACAAAAATAAATAAAAATGTATATAAAAATAATATTATGTGAAATTTATTCACCAATAAATCCAAGATAATTTTGAATTCTGGCCTCCTCATAAATGATGGTCAAGTTCGTTGAGAGTCTAACGTTTTAGACCATTTTGCCACATGTAAAGGCGAAGATGGCTGTTGTATAGCCTGATTTTTGTTTGAAGAACAGCTTAGAAAATACAAACATATTCCTTTAGGGACGACATTTATAACATTTTACTACATCATTTGTGTTATTTTATAGGTATTATAATAAATTATCAAAAGTGACATCTGCAGACAACATGACTTGATGTATGAATATATTAAAATTGTTTTAGTAACTACCATATACTATCATTCTTACTATAATCGGAGTATATCTAGATATCTTTATCCCCGTGTCTTACTACCCCTTCGGGGTATAAGCTTATGCATTAGTTACACTAATGTGCTACGGATAGGGACGGTTTAATTTAGATGAAGTGCACCCACTTTTGCGTGGAGATAGAGTGATTTTTTTTAAAAGAAAAACAACCTTCAGTGCACCCAACCGGGATTGAACCCCGATCTCCCCGTCTTCAGCGTCTCTTCTACTGTGAGAATGACGCCTTAGACCATGCGGCCGTTGAAGTGGGTATACCCTATCTAGATGAATTCATGTGTTGATCTAATCTTGTTTTTAACAACTATGCGTAAGAATAATAATAATAACACACTTCGGTGGCCGCATGGTTAAAGACGCAACTCTCGTGTTTGACTGGCCCGCTGATGATGGGGCGATCAAGGTTCAAATCCCGGTCGGGCCCACTGAGGGTGTATTTTCCTTAAATGATTTCCCACTCCCCTTCCACGCAAATGCGTGTAGACTATTTCTAAAATATTTCTTTCCTCGTCCTTTACTCATTAAAGTAAATATCATATATGCGTATAACCTGAACAGGTGAGGATATGGGGTGATAAAATAATCCTAATCCTAATCCTACGGATACATACTGTCCCTACGAATTCTGGATATTCGTAATCATTTTATTTAAATATATGATTATACGTTTCGTGTTCCAGGTATACCCTAGTAATTTATCACTAGGGCCTTGATGACCTAAAAATGATCAAAACTGACCTTTAAAATGAACTAAAAATTCAAAAGAATGACTTCAAATTTACAAGAAATGGTTTAAAAATATGAAAAAATAGCCGTAATAAATGCACATAACTAAATCAAACACGTGCTTTATAAATGGAAACTAAAATATATACATGTAATGAAAAGCCTTTAATAATTATGCTGCTACATTCTGGTAAATATAACATTGATTTACAAATATTTGCTTCAAAAGTAATAGCTACCCCCTTCCAACGCAACCCTCTAGAGCCTAGTAGTTGAAGTCCCACCAGAAATGTGTGTTTTACAACCAAACAAGCAAGCAAAGAGGATCTAAAGTTCATGGCCTGCATTATCTTATCATTTCGACCACAAAAAAATACCTAAAAACGACTTTAAAAGGAAAATAGCCCAAGAAAATGTGACCTAAGATTTCAAAATAACAACAACAAAATCTATAAAATATACATTTCTACAACAATAAAAACATGAACAAAGTTTATGTATTTATGAGCATTATATGTGATGAAACAATAAAATATGACATGTCTTCGAAATATGGATCCTGTTTATCACTGATAAATACTCAGGCAAGAGATATTTTTGAGGTAGGATGGGAATTATTGTAGTTATTTAAAGGGTGTATTTTAATTGGTGTCAAATGTTTTAGGGGCATATTCCCATTGACCTAACGATCAAAAAAGTGTATATAAACATGGGCCCAGAAACGTTGTATATATATTCTCCATAATGATGTTTCCAATAGTTAATATATTTGTCCACCCCTGCTATCTTTCAAGACATTGATCTATAAAAACTTCCTACCTCTGTTGTGTAAAACCCTCGTATATCACTTTTCCTTAGCGTCCGTCACCATATTTTGATTTTATTTTCTAGCCCTCGCACCAAAATTATTTCTCTCGATCGCTCTCATAGAATACCTTTTCTATAAATTGCTTCTAATGACTGCAATAAATGACAACCATTAAAATAATTTACTACCTCCACTTTGCATGTTTTGAAACAGAACACACACATGGTTTCAGTCATTAAGAGTTTTTGTTTTGTTTTAAATATTAAGAGAAACGTTTAGTTTGTAATCAGTGATAGAGATTTTCACCCTGAAGTGCTCCCTGTTTGGACAAAAAAAAAAGGTAAAGAAATAAGGAATTATGGAGAGTAAATAGTAAAAAAAGAATAAATTTTGAGAGACTCTTGAGGTAAGTCTAGTGAGAAAATGGTTTATATTCTACTATAATGTCCCAATCAATTTAAATAATGAAGGATTCTGAGAAGTGGCCAATACACTACGGACAATTAATTATAGGCACAGGAAAATGAGCAGTCCCATATTAAATTGGTAACATTTTAGCTTTTAAAGTAGCAATTAGTAATATTTTAATAATCATATGGTATAACTTTTAGTTTTTTTTTTTACATCTATTACTTTTTCTATCTTGTACTTTTTTTATCCAAGCCATATATTTTCCTCTACCGGCTTGCTAGGCCTGTCGTAGCTTCATACGCCTTATAATCTAACTTAAGACTAGGACAAGCACAACATCCAGTCCCCGACAGTTAATTCATCAATGTGGAAGGGTAAAACTCTCACATTTCCCCAATAATACAATTTTGGACCATAGTGGGAATCGAAGTCGTGACCCTTGAGCTCAGAAGACATAACACTATTGACTGAGATAAGGTATTGGATTATGACTTTTTGTATCTTAATTTAAAATATACTAAATATTTCTTAACATCTTTAGTTATTAGAAACAACACACGTTTTAGTGAACTTCAACCCTACACAATTCGAGGTTTTATTTGGTTAAACAATCCTTCGATCATTTAGGACAATATCATACTGACTTGTAAACCTCTCTGTGTGTATAATTTTGAACATTACGTTGAAAGTTAGTAGTAAGTATTACCTTAACGAATTACACTATGGGTTGGCTTATAAGAAATTACCTTAGTGTAATCAGTCAAGGTAAGTTATGGTAAAAGGAGGGTACAATCTATACTGTACATACATAATCTTGTTTAACATCTAGGATAAGATCTTCTGAGGGATAACTTATATATATATATATATATATATATATATATATGCGTGTAGAAATAAAATTAGTACTATTAATTGTTATTTAATCTAACTAGCCTTTAAACCATTATCAGCATTATTTGAATCTCCTGGAAGCCAATATGATTAACTATTGAAAACAAAACCTGGACACAATGGGTTGTATCTATGATCCGAATATATTAATAACTACACTCAGAACCCGAACATAGCGCTGCCCCCTTCTTTTATAGGGTAGTAGGTTATGGAGTTGGTCGTTTTTGTTTCTGAAAAGTTCCTCTTTAATTACGTACTCAGGTAATAAAATAATTATATTATTTAAATAATATTAAATAATAATAATTATATTTATATTTTATTTATCCTCTATTTAGTTTTGCTTTCATAATTAATTATATTTTAATATTTCCATAAATGTATTCATTTATGAACTATCTTTGTACTTAGTCTTTTAATACACCTTTCATTTTGTATACCTTTTGTAAATTAGTTTTTATTCAGTATATTGATGTAACATAATCATATTTATACATTATAAATAAGTGGGCGAGTGTAAGGAAAGACACTGGCCTTGACTTCGCCCGAATGAAAACATTGTTACTGTTATAACAGGTATTGGCAAGTCCTAACCTTGATTGTCTCCTTAAGGATGAAGGCGATATGCTCCTCACACATCTTCTTGTTCTTAAGGTGTAAGCCCCGTACCAGGTCCATCACGGTACCGCCCTCACACAGCTGGGAACAAACAAAACACTGTCATTGCTATACTTTGTTCGGTAAGGTCAATAGAACAAAGGGTGAACTGTCTGTCTAGGGGTAGGTAAGGTGTCGGACTTCTGTGCTGGGGATTCGGGGTTCAATCCTCGGTCCTGGCACAGATTTATCTGATTACCAAACCCTTCCTTCACCTCTGACAAGACGTGTATTAATCACAACAGTGTATTAATCACAACTTGTGAATGTGGGGAATGCCAGGCCTCCACCGTGGTTCGGATCTCACGTTAAACTGTAGGTCTTCCATTTTCATCTCACAATCACCCTACCATTACACATTAGCGTAAGTGCGTATAGCCCGGACGGGTAGTAAGACGTGGTGTCAATAATAATAATAATAATAATAATAATAATAAACATTACAATTTAACATTATGTACTGTACGTTGACATTTTAGAAAACATTCTAAAGAAATGTTTAAACAAGAAGCCTTATTAAGATAAGATAATAAGACTATAAGTTAATGTTTTAATTTTTTTTATTGCAATAAAAGTTAATTAAATGGTATTAAATATGTTTGCAATTTATAATAAGTTCAAAAAGATTTAATACACATAGAAAAGGTGGAATGGCTTTAATTTTTTTTTCATGAACTGAAAAGGTTGAATGTTTAATAAAAATAGTTATTTTGAAAATTAGTTGGTGATTTTTTAATTAAAAAAAATAGAAACAGTTATTTTGTAAATAGAAATTACCCTTTTGTGACACGAGGACAAAATAAGAGCTACTTGAATAACTAAGTAGCAGCTCCGGTTAAGAAAATTGAGATTAACGGCTAGCAGGAATATTTGAGCTGACCACATGATACCCTCTATCCGCAAATGTTGGCAATTTCATCGCTACCGGTGGCGGCCACTCGGTCGGTATAGCTCGATTGTGGGCCTTACACCATTGAGTTTTTTTTACCTACATCGATGGGCATGTGGACAAATCGTCAGGTTCATATATTCTGGTTTGACATTGAATGGTAAGGTCGGGGTTCGGTTCCCTGTCGGGCGTACTGAAGAGGTTATTTTTTCTTAAATGGTTCCCCCCTGTTCTTCCACGTCAATGTAGGCACATTTCCTGTAAATTCTACCTTCCTCACCCCTACCCCATCAGCGTAGTTAAAATGCGCATTTCTCTTTTTTAGAGAATAAAAAAAAGTCATAATAATTAATATTAATCACCTGCTTCGGTGGCCGCATGGTCTAAGGCGTCACTTTCGTAGTAGACCAGATTACCATTGATGGGGAGATTGAGGTTCGAATCTCGGTCGGTTGTACTGAGGATGGTTTTCTAAAATGGTTTTCCACTCTCCTTTCACGCAAATTCGGTTACACTTTATTTAAATATAACCTTATTAATCCCTAAAAACATTAATGTAATTAGTACAATCATATAACCCGAACGGGTAGTAAGACGCAGTGCTAAATAAAGCAACAACATTGGTAACATTTTTCCAGTGTAATATGGCCGTATTGCACTAGGCATGCGTTAAGCCGGGTCAGACAACCAAAGTTATGACCAAAGAAAATTCGCTATTCTACTTTCATTTCTGCCTTTCTTGTTCGTCCAGCTGCCGCTTTACTTGTCCGGGTATATAATATATTCTGTACATTATTCCTTATTTATAATAAATTTATGACTCACCGTCTTCTTCTTCTTCTTCTCCTCTTTTTTATTTTAACTTCCTGCAGACATTTCCATTTACTGTGGCCTTCGTGTCTTAAGCTATTTGTCTTCGATGGAATGACTGAAACTAAGTAGTTTCTTTCAATGAGACAAACTCGTGTTCACATTCGTCGCGTCTGGGGTGGATTTAATTCAGTTGAACAGAAAAAAAAAAAAGTAATAAAACACGCTGTGGTATAGTAGATTATATTCTTTAAATGGACTGCCAAAGAATTAGGAAGGTTTCGTCAACTATTTTGATATTTTTTTTCGCTACTCCTATTAAATAAAATATATGTGTGTTGAATATTTGTATGTATGTGTTTAAAGTGAAAAGGTGTAATTAATTTTAGAAGCTTTATGAAATCATGAATAATAAGACTTCTAAGATGCTGTGTTACTTTTGAGTAATTAGTTGATATAAATTAAAGTGAATTAAAAAAATAACAGTGTCTACTTAAGGCGATTGTCCTTTTTTTTATTTGGCGTGGAAATTCAGAGCCATGGGAACAAAGGTCTGCCTTCAAGAATTTTTATTTTTTTTCAATTTTATTTTCGGAAACGGTTTGCTCAATAATATAATAATGTTGATTTAAGTTATACTTTTTATAGACACACTTCCTCTATAATTTTAACAGTGATTAAATTTCGATAAAATTGACATTTTTCAATATAAAACTGCCGGCTTCTCAACAAAAAATAAGAAAATGTATCTAGTAATAAACATCGCTACATTATCTTAGAAGGAGTGTTGACTCATTTTCGAGAAAGCTGATATTTCCAAACGTATGGTTTTCCCGCAAGACCTGTCCGGTAGCTAGCGCCATCTATGGTTTCCGTGATTCATCTGTTCTTGTTGGCGCGGAAGGATACTTTGGTCTGTTGTGAAGCCACACCACGCCTTTCACCCTCCCGCCCACCATCCCACAACATAGGTTTTAGACTTGCACTCGACAGGGCCAAGGGTCTTAACCTTTGTAAAATCACAAAGTGGTTTCCTATTCATATAAATCAGCTAAAATACCCATAAAATGCGGACAATAAGTTTATTAACTGCTCATCCAACATAGTAAATATATATTAATTTTCGCTATTTTTATTAAACTATAATTTAATATACAGTACACCGGTATATATACACATAAATTAAAACTCTTTATGCATTATAATTGGTGAAGAACTAATCTATATTGAGTGACGGCATTTTTAATATATAAAGAATTTTAATAGGGAATATTTTCTACCAAAACTTGTTTTATCTTTCCCTTAGTTTTCTGAAATAATATACAGACTTCTCAGTGTAAGAATGGCTTCTGTAAATTCATAAATTATGCAACAGTTCTTTCTTCCCCTTACCCCCCCCCCCTTCCCCGGCGTATTAGGCCTACTATCTGTATGAAATATACGCATTTTAATTAACCATATTGGGGTATTTAGAGAAAATGTATTGGGTTTACTTGAAAAAAAGTGGGAAACCATTTAGGAAAAAAACACCTTCAGTACAACCGCCCGGGATTTGAAGCTCAATCTACCCGTTATAAGCAATACCAGTATAATGTGATAGTGTCGCCTTGGACCATGCTATCACCGAAGCAGGTAAATTTAAGTTCCCTTCAAGAGTAACATCGCAAATTCACCCAACTGTAAAAAAAAAACGTTTCCGACCTTATATCAACTTTCACTCCCACTTAACTTTTCCTTTAGAGTGATATATTTGAAAATTGGAAATTATAGGTCCAACTTCCCATTCAATGCTGACCAATTGCAACTACACCAGGATGTTAAACCCCTCCTTCCGGGAGGAGAAGTATTTCACTTGAGACAATATTAATCGGGAAAAAGTAAATAGCAAAGGTTAATATTACACATATTATTTAATTTTGGTAACTCTCTGTCTAGATTAGATGCGAGACATGTTCTAACTAATCTAAGGAAACAAACAAGCTCGGGAATATAAACTTTTAATTAATTAATATTAAATTATGGTTCATTTAGGTACAATTTTTTCAAAAACTATACAAGATATCACTATTTTTTTTGTTACTTTAGAAATTTAACTATGCACATTTTAACGGGAGCTATTTTTTTTAAATATAGCAATAAACAGAATTTACATCTATATAAATATGTTGAAATGTGTTGGAAAATTAGAGAAAAAAAAATTAACTTATTTAAATATTAATATAAATTATATTTTTTGAGATATTTATAAATATCCCTTGTCTAATTGCTAGAATATAGCTATAGATGAATCATTAAAAAAATCTGTTCATTAACTATTATAGTTTTTGAGAAAGATATGCCTAAAGGAACCATAATTTAACATTGGTTGAATAGGGAAAGGCGACTGCTCTTAATACACACCAATATTCTCCAGTCAAGAAAATAAGTGAGAAAACACAAAGTTCATAAAAAAAACCTAGTGTTTATAGTATAGATAGAGCACAAGATAATTCTATTAACTACAAAATTTACCTATTCGAAGTAGGTTAGCATTGGACAAACCATAATCGTTAATATTTTTATCATCGCTACGTTATCCAAGCCACTGTAAACAAAATTTAATTTAACGTAATTATTTACACAAATTTATTTTATTCTAAAAATAACGGTTAAATCTAACAAAATCTAAGAAATTTCATCAGTTTTTGGTTTAAGAATAATAATAATAATATCTAGCACCGCGTCTTACTACCCGTTCGGGTTATACGCTTTTTGGTTTAAGGGAGAAATTGGTATTTATGGAATGGTTAAACCTTTTGATAATTAACAGCGAAGTAGCTATCGTCCTATAAGACTTATCTTTCTCGTCTTTTAGGTAAGGATGATGATATATATCCTGATAATACTAGCTGAGATTATGTTTGTAATAAGGAATGTATTATTCACCCTCATCATACAGATTCGAACTCGATATGAACGAGGGCTTCATTTCTTGAGCATGACCCAAAGTCTGGCATAAAGATGTGTGTCTTGGTACTCACTTCCATGATGAACCAGGGATAATCTTGACATACACCAGGTCTTACTTTTATGAAGATGACAAAAGGGTATGATCATCTTTCTGAGCATATGTAGTGTGATTGTGTCACTCACTTCCATGACGAACCAGGGATAATCTTGACATATACCAGGTCTTACTTTTATGAAGATGACCAATAGGGTATGATCATCTTTCTGAGCATATGTGGTGTGATTGTGTCACTCACTTCCATGATGAACCAGGGATAATCTTGACATATACCAGGTCTTACTTTTATGAAGATGACAAAAGGGTATGATCATCTTTCTGAGCATATGTAGTGTGATTGTGTCACTCACTTCCATGATGAACCAGGGATAATCTTGACATATACCAGGTCTTACTTTTATGAAGATGACAAAAGGGTATGATCATCTTTCTGAGCATATGTAGTGTGATTGTGTCACTCACTTCCATGATGAACCAGGGATAATCTTGACATATACCAGGTCTTACTTTTATGAAGATGACAAAAGGGTATGATCATCTTTCTGAGCATATGTGGTGTGATTGTGTCACTCACTTCCATGATGAACCAGGGATAATCTTGACATATACCAGGTCTTACTTTTATGAAGATGACAAAAGGGTATGATCATCTTTCTGAGCATATGTAGTGTGATTGTGTCACTCACTTCCATGATGAACCAGGGATAATCTTGACATATACCAGGTCTTACTTTTATGAAGATGACAAAAGGGTATGATCATCTTTCTGAGCATATGTAGTGTGATTGTGTCACTCACTTCCATGATGAACCAGGGATAATCTTGACATATACCAGGTCTTACTTTTATGAAGATGACAAAAGGGTATGATCATCTTTCTGAGCATATGTGGTGTGATTGTGTCACTCACTTACATGATGAACCAGGGATAATCTTGACATATACCAGGTCTTACTTTTATGAAGATGACAAAAGGGTATAATCATCTTTCTGAGCATATGTGGTGTGATTGTGTCACTCACTTACATGATGAACCAGGGATAATCTTGACATATACCAGGTCTTACTTTTATGAAGATGACAAAAGGGTATGATCATCTTTCTGAGCATATGTAGTGTGATTGTGTCACTCACTTCCATGATGAACCAGGGATAATCTTGACATATACCAGATCTTACTTTTATGAAGATGACAAAAGGGTATGATCATCTTTCTGAGCATATGTGGTGTGATTGTGTCACTCACCTCCATGACGAACCAGAGCTGATCTCGTCCTGAACGAGGTTTCCCTTTCTTGAGGTATATCCCGTAGAAATCTGGTAGGTTGGGATGATGGGAGAGATCCCGAAGGACTTGGTATTCTTCCTGATAGCTATCCAACGCATCTCTTTCCACAAACAGGACCTTCACAGCCACACGCTTGCCTCCTACACACCAAGATGAACATGAAGATGGGCATTCATATATTACGTATCGAGTAGGGATATAGTCCCTACTACCCAACCAATCTCTCATAGGGAAACAAAAAAAAAGCTCTTTTTATATTTTCTTTGCCCCGGTACTCCTAACGGAGTGCTGTAACCAAACCACGCTAGACTGACAATATTTACTCCTCTAGGTCAAAAGGAGCCTGCAGTTCTGAACTAACCAGGCCCGTGGTAGTGGTCAGTGCACCTGGATACGATTATAGAGGTCTCGAGTTCGATTCCCGGTTAGTGCCTTGGGTATTTTACCCGAAAAGGAAATTACCCCAATGCTAACCGGGATTTGGTTAGTTAGGGTTAAGTTTGGTTTAAATGCGTGTACGGGTTCCACACCCTCATACTCACTATCTCCCTCATACTCACTATCCCTCATATTCCCTATCACCATCACCTCATCTCATCGGGACATGGAAAGAGCCTCCATTGAAAGTATGTACTATTAGTATTTGAGGCTTATTTCAATTTCTCACTACTAATTTCTTGATCAGGATTGCCCTTAAAACACTTTAGACTTGGAACTTCTGGTTGGTTCGGATCACAAGCTATTGTTCTATACTCCCATCAAAGGTCTCTAAAAAAAAATGAACCTCTACCCTTGAGGATTCTATTGGTTAGTTGCATCCTCAGATAGATCTACACGTTAACACGTGATCCTGACCTCAGATAATATAAAACCACAGATAAAAACCGAGATGTGGAGTTTCCTTTTTACCTAATCTTTAAATTATTATAAATTATAATATATTCCATAACGTTTATTTGTATCATTTTTTTTTCCAAATTTCACTCAAAATACCTATGCTAAGAAAAATCATATACAATTAAAAATATAAACAAAAAAATTTTACAGCCTAAAAAAAACTGTGATGAGCAATATTATTTAGGCTAAGTGCACTATCATTAGCTACATGGCTTGCTTATGTACGGGTTGTTGTCAGTTAGGGGTCTACTGTTTAATAAACTGTTTCCTGCCAAGTATAAATTGACCCACTACTTATTGTGTGGGTGGCTGGACAAATCAAACTACATTCAATAAATAATGTATGAATTCCATTAGGCTGTAATTTCATCTTAAATTGGGTACACAGTACAGTCCTAATCACAAAAATCGGCTCGATTTCATTAGGACTGACAGTTAAATTGGCAATTTTTAGTGGTTGATTTATTTCGTTTTTATTATTATTGTTATTATTATTATTATACTGTTTCAGTTATTTATTTATTATTTTTATCATATATAATTTATAATTAGCTCCTATTTTTTGTAATGTTCATTCATATGTATCATTATTTAACTATTATTGCTTATTTTATTTTTTAAATGTATGTGCTTGTAAGGTACTTGTGTACTTTTCAGTACTTGCCTCTTATAGGTCTCATGACTGTTGACCAGCACTATAATAAAAGAAACTATTATTATTATTATTATTATTTGAGGTAATATTTAACCTGCACTGTCTGAAACGACTGATTATATCAGCAGGCGACTTATTAACTTAAATCTAGAACAGACACAACAACCAGTACCCTGGCCGTTAATTCATCACTGTGAAAGGGTAAACCCACATATCAAAAATGATCATTTCTTTCGGCCATGCTGGGAATTGAAATCCGGACTCCTAATCTCATTAGGCAGACACTTTTACCAACAAAGCGAGGGTGCCGGATTATTCAGCGTCAGTAGTATGAAGTCTAATTTTCATTCAAAGAGAATTTTAAAAAATTATTATTTTTTTGTTAACATTAAACTTAATTGTTCTATATTAATAGCGTTATTTTATATTTATTTATTTATTTGAGGTATTTACATGAACTTTCTTATCCGACTATTTATATTATCAGCATAATAGAATTTCTATGAGCGAGAGCAAAAGGTGCTATCAATTTTGCCGGTAAAAGTATTTTCCCACACCTTCCAGGGTTCTTTTACACGGCACAATCGACACGGGAAAGACAGATATACTTCCTCTCCGAAGGAAGTTGTGCTACGGATTTTAGTCGCTAAATAAAAATCCGTCGACTCCGGTTAGGTTTGAACCTTATGATCTGAGGTGAGCACTTTACCTAGAGGTCACCAAGATAAACTGTTACTAAAGAGGGATAATATCTATCAAAAGTGACAGCTACATATAACATTACTTAACGTATGAATACAGGAAATAATACCTAGTAACTTTTACAGCTATCAGATAAGATCCTTCCTATGAATATGTGACTCTAGTTTATCTTAGTAAGCGAAGCGGAATGTACGCTGTCCAAGAAGGATACACAGTACCTGCTTGGTTGTCAGTGGCCTCGTACACGTCAGCGGACACCCCTGTTCCGATCTTCTCGCCCAATGAGTATCTGTCTTCGGGGTCAGGTAACTGGTCCAATCGTAGCCCTGACTCGGGAGAGTTTTTCGCCATTACCTCACTCACCTCTGACCGAATAACTGACACAAATCAACAAGTCAATGAGCTATTTCCAAAATGTTCGATAAGTTACAACTATTTATGAAAACATTTAGATTAATAAAAGTTCTACGTTGTTTAACCGTTAATTTTATATTAATTTTTATTTATTTGAGAGGTGACCTGGTGGTCTAGGGGTAAGGTGTTGGACTTCTGTGCTGGAGGTCCGGGGTTCAATCCTCTGTCCCGGCACAGATTTATCTGATTACCAAACCCTTCCTTCACCTCTGACAAGACGTGTATTAATCACATCTTGTGAATGTGGGGAATTCCAGGCCTCCCCCGTGGTTCGGATCCCACGTTAAACTGTAGGTCCTACATTTCACCTCACAATCACCCTACCATTACACATTATTGTAAGTGCGTATAACACGAACGGGTAGTAAGACGCGGTGCTAATAATAATAATAATAATAATATTTATTTGAGGTGTTTAATGTGTATTTAATAGCATCATGCATTACATTTCCAATCAACTCTGTGCTACAGTCGGCTGGGAATCGTAAGTTTACCCCAACACTATTGAACGTGGATCATTTCTTACTAAACATTAATGGAGGAGATACAGGCATTGGAACAAACGGTTATCTTCAAGAATTTTTATTTTCTTGCAATTTTCTTTTCGGAAACGGTTTATTCAATAATAGAAGCATGTTGATTAAGTTATACTTTTAATATATACACTTCCTCTATAAATTTAACGGTGATCAAATATCGTTAAAATTGACATTTTTCAATAGAAAACTGCTGGCTTCATAACAAAAAAATAAGAAAATGTTAAAATTAATAAACATCGATACATTATCTTAGAAGGAGTGTTGAAAATATTAACATAAGCATTTCACTAGTTCTCGAGAAAACTGATATTTCCAAAAGTATGATTTTTTCGCAAGAACTGTCCAGTAATTAGCACCATCTACGGTTTCCTTGATCCATCTTTTCTTGTTAGCACGGAAGAATACTTTGGTCGGTTGTAAAACCACGCCACGCCTTTCACCCTCCCGCCCACCATCCCACAAAATAGATTTTAGACTTGCCCTCGACAGGGACAAGGGCCTTAATAGAAGTTTCTAATACTGAACATTGTTGAGATATTAAGGGATATTTGGATAAAAGCTGCATTGAAAAGGCCGTTTTTTGACCATTTTAGAATGTCTTCACAGATAAGCACTGCTCACAAATCTTCATTCTGTCATAACAGGGACATACTGTAGTTATTAACAAGAAACTTTGTAGCTTTGTCCCCCATCGTCACCGCGGAAAATTTCGAGTAATCATTCAAATACGAATGTACTGCACACATTTCTGGCATATTGTAGGTATTTTCTTTTCCCTTTTACTCCCATAATACCTTGCGTGAGCCGGGAGTCGAGTGGGGTCTGCTATGATGAACGTTCTGAACGTTCTTAATGAACCTTTTCATATATATTAGCACATGACTTCTTTGCTTACATATTATTAGCTTATAAATATAGGGTTATATAGAGTAGTATAGAAGCAATGCATCCGCATTTGAGTGGATAGGTTATGTTAGAGCCACCGTGATAAGTCACATCCCCCACACTTCCCCCCGGTACATTTGCCCGTGCTTCGAAAATAATTCTGATAGCTCACCTCTAAGATGAGTATATCATTCGATCTCAACGGGGCTGGGCGAATGTGGCATGCTTTAATCTCTTTAAATTACAACAAGGTGTTTACCCTCTTCGGTGGCCGCATGGTCTAAGGCGCCACTCTCACCAGTAGAATAGACTGCCGATGACGGGGAGATCGAGCTTAGATTGGTTGTACTGAGGGTAGTTTTTTTGGCAAAATGGTTTCCCACTCTCACTCAACACAAATGAGGTTACACGTCCTATAGATATAACCTCCCTAATCTCTAAAACTGTTGGCGTATTTAGTACATAAGCGTATAAACTGAACGGGTAGTAAGATGCGGTGATAAAAAAAATACTGCTACATTTCATGATAAACAGAGTGTAGTAGAATGTCAGAAAACGTGCAATGGTCACGAGAGACTAATCTACTTAGTCCTAAACAGTGGTTGGTTGTTGGTTGTTAGCGCAAACTCGATTTAAATACTTTAAGGAGGCCTTACAACTTCCAGCGTTCACACAGACGTTTACTATGGTTCGAGTCTTAATTTAAATAATTAATTACTCCTTTCTGGTGTTGATCAACTAACAATATACTAGACTGCTGCTGATCGGGAGATTGGAGTTCGATCCCACTTGGGTGTACTGAGATTGTTTTTTTGTTTTTTTTACTAAATGGGTTTTCCACTCTACCCCCACGTAAATGCGGATACACTTCCTGGACGGGAAGTAAGTGAGACGCGGTGTTAAATATATATTTTTACACACATACAAGGTTTACATTAATTGGTGTCAGATATTCCAATTTGTGCACTCTCATTCATGAAACATTAATATAAGCTCATATAGACATGGGACTAGAAACGGCTAGTTTTAGAGTTATTAAAGGTTTTCTTCAAAGATGGATCGATCGCGGAGGATTCATCGAATAGACTGCTAAAGGCCTATTCTACACTAGCGGTTAAAACATTAACAACAGCTCCTTTGAATGACATCCTTGTTATCATGTTAGAAAATAAGTTTTCGTCTAGACCAGCGTTTTGACCTCTACCTCTGGAAGCGTTAAAACCACCTAGCGGTAGAAACGCGAATCAAACTACACCAGGCGTTAACAGGCAGTTGGGCACCAATGTCCCAACAAGTCTTTCAGCAGGAATAATAAATACTCTTCCTCAAGATGGTATCACGTTTTGCAATATTTTCATTTACTAAACAAAGTATTTCATCAAATGAAACAACAGACATTCTATAGTACAAACATAATTTCTCTGGACATATTCTGTGATTCATAAACATTAAATGAAACGGTCCTGTTGAGAGACAATTCGATAATGTGTGGTGAGTCCACCAACGTCTCTTGTGACGGGTTTTCTTTTGCGAGTTTCCTCCAACAAAATAAGTCCCGCAATACAATGTCCATTTTTAAACCATTGTGCACAAGTGGAAATAACAACCGCGGCATTTAAACTGCTATTGTAGAATCGGTAGCGTTTTGATAGCGTTTTGATAGCGTTTTGATAGCTGTTTAACAGTAGCGTTTCGACAGTCAGATGTAGATTCAAGATTTTGGGAGAGTAAGCTAGCGGCAAAACCACCGCGTTTTAACCGCTACTGTACGAACGCTGAACGTGCCGCGTTCTTAACGCTGACGCTTGCCTGTGTTTTGATTAATCTACACCGGACGTTAAAAGTGCCGCGTTTGTGAAGCCTTGAAAACGCGATGGAAGCGCTAAACAAGACATACACGGCGTTTTTAAGGCATAATGGCTTAGTACACTGGTGTGTTCCTCAGAAAATAGACACCGGCCAGAGAGGATGTATTGGTGGGATTCATTTTTTGTAAAGGTATTATGAGCATTCTGAAAGAGAAGAAAGACGTTGAGGGACTGGGACTCATCCAGTAATCGCCAATCGTCTTTCAACAGGACAGTTTCTTGTAAGGTTTGAAAATTATAGGATATATGCAGATACTTTTTTTTTCAATACTATAGAATGTTAGTGACGTAATTTGATGAGCTTTTGAGTTTTTCTGATGCGAACAAAAAAAAAGATACAAGATACGGTTATGAATAAATAGTATTGACTGTCACTGAACAAACAAAATGCGGGTGAGGCTTCTCATCGTAACTTCCGTGAAAACGCTCTGAATAGTTTTACCAGCATCCAGTTTCGTTAAAAGTTCCAGACGACCGGATAACGCCGAAAAACCAGGCGCATAAAAGCCTCGTATAGATTGGACCATGTGATGCGCATTGATTTATTCATCTGACGTTTACTCGGCGTCAAAACTGCCGCGCTTTCAACTTCCATATAATATTATTATTGTTATTAGCACCACGTCTTACTACCCGTTCGGGTTATACGCACTTACGCTAATGTGTAATGGTAGGGTGATTGTGAGATGAAATGGAGGACCTACAGTTTAACGTGGGATCCGAACCACGGTGGAGGCCTGGTATTCCCCACATACTTCCATATGGAATGGGCCTAAACACTGGATTTGAACCCGATAGATTTTTAAATCTAGGAACATTTAAAGTCCATTGTTTATGCGACGCCTGTGCCTAATGTTGACGTTTTAAGAAAGCGTTTCTTGAATGGAGTTGAGCTAGTAAGTAACACCTCAGTTGTATTTAAAGGAGTATGACTAAACACGGAACAAAGTCTTAGAGGATGCGTCGAAAGAGGACACTTTTTTTTTTAGCAAGAATATCTTGTGTTTTTTTTTTGTTTCTGTTAAGCTTTGTCTTGTTCTAATTGCATTACTTCTTCTGTTGGATTGCCGATTAATTGAAAAGTAAAATTCCTCCTACCTCAAAAATTAAGCGTTTCTAAGCTCAAGTTTAAATTGACTTTTCTTAGTGTTTGTTGGATGAGAATACGACTCTAGTTGTTTTTTTTTAACACGAATTAAAATACACCCTATTTATGCTTTACTCATCTCTAATCCTTTGAAGTAATTAAATGTGGATAACCCAGAGGGTTAATAAGAAATTATATAAAAGGACGTACAGTACCTGTGTTTAGTATGACTATATCTACTGTGCCACCGGTGCTCTATTCTTTTATAGGTGTCAGCACCGTACTGATGTCTTGTTTTGATCCAATTTCCGTCCTTTTTCCCTAATGGCTCTAGGCTCACTCGTCCCGCGTTTTTCATATAATAACGGGTAAAAACTGTTAACAAAATGAATTTTATCCTCGGGACACACATCCATGAAACTCTCTCGTTTGAAATAATTAATAAGTGCTCAAAAAACAAGATTGGGGCGCCCCAGCTATCATCTCTTCACACCAGGTATTCTCATTCACCATTCGCAAAGGTAGGCTCATAGTTAATTAATTGGTTTTCTGTGTGTTCAATAATTTGAAGTTTGTGTTAAGCATCGCAAACAACCTGTATACAAATAAATCAAACTACAGTTGCCCCATGGCTTCTTTGGTGCTGACTGACAGCTGACGGTTTTAAAAAGTTACCAGACAATATTATGAATCCCTACGCCAAACCATCTAATCTGCAAAAACATGTGTTTAGCAGCTGTCGCTTCTGACAGTCAAAATTTAAGTACATACCTAAATGTTGACTGTCAGAAGTCAGCTGTGAGTTGTCAGTCAGCACCAAAGAAGCCATGGGGCCACTGTAGTTTAGTTTTACTCTTCTGGGACCTAACCGTTGATCCTAAACTTGTATTAGAATTAATTTAAAAACTTAACCATATGGATGAGAAACACGGCGTTTGCATTCACACCTAAACGTTTTTCTTTAGATTACTCGGAACCTTTTAAATGTCAACCAATAATAATATTCTAATCATGTGCAAACTTACCTTGAAACTAAACTCTCAGGGTGAAAGTATCGCTGGCGTATGTCTCCTTTTAAAGCCCCTTAATTGAAATGTAGGCCAAAGGAAAGGACGCAGAGATGACTGGTTCGAGCACCTCAAAGTACTAAATGAGACTACTTGTGTCGTCCTCCTATCGTCGACGGGGTCTTAGGAAGACCCTCAAGTTACTCTTTATACTTCGCTGCATGTCAGAGGTTTCGTCGGGAACCCTTAACCGTGTTCCGCGATATTCTATTATCGCATTAAAAAGGGCATTGTCTCTGTGATCACCGCGGAGCTTATGTAATCTGAAATGTTAAACTGAAATTGGCAAGAAAACCAAAGGTCAGGGATAGAATCAGACACACTAACCGTATCTTTGGTCAAATGGGTCAAAGTGGGAGTGTAGGAGAAGCGAGTAAAGGTAAGTGTTTTTGCAGATTTATAAAGTAGATTTTGTTGTTGTTGAAACAAATCAAATATTTTTCCATTAGAAATATTATTATTAGCACCACGTCTTACTACCCGTTCGGTTTATACGCATGTACGCTAATGTGTAATGGTAGGGTGGTTGTGAGATGAAATGAAGGACCTACAGTTTAACGTGGAGTCCGAACCACGGTGGAGGCCTGGTATTCCACACATTCACAATTTGTGATTAATACACGTCTTGTTAGAGGTGAAGGAAGGGTTTGGCAATCAGATAAATCTGTGCCGGGACCAAGGATTGAACCCCGGACCCCCAGCACAGAAGTCTTACCCCTAGGCCGCCAAGTCACCTCATTAGAAATATTCAAGTTTAATTTTCTTCACATGTTGATATCAACAGTTGTTGAATGTCTCCCAAAGGTCTCCTAAAATTTAATTGATAAATTTTTCTCTTAATTTAAAAATATTATCATCTAAAGCTGCTATGCTCACGACAGATATTCAACAACTGTTGATATCACCAGGTGAAGGAAGTTAAACTAAAATGTTTCTATTGGAGCAATACTAGATTTATTTTGACCAAAAAAAAAAGTTTTTTTTATAAAAAAATGCAAAAAATACCGGTCTTTTTTCGCTACATACTGGATCATTGCTTACGGGGAGCTCGGGCTTCAAATTCTATCCTGATGTATTGAGTTTTTTTTCCCTAAATGTTTTACCACTCTCCCTGAATGAAAATGTGGGCACATTTCCTCTAAACTTGACCTTTATCATTCAGACCCCAATAGTATAAATATGTGGATCGCGGGTGGTAGAGCGTAAATCACAAAAAATAATTTAGATACTATTATTTGTGGTACTTATTTAACTTGCACTTAATGAACCAATGCACTATATCACTAAATTACCTACAAACCAGCTTAGTTCAAGAAAACACACAACATCCAGTCCCAAGCCTTTAATTCATCAGTGTAAAAAGGGAAATCCCCATTTTTACCTTTGATGATAATTTATCGTCCATAACTTGAATCAAACACAGAACTCTCATTTCTGTGAACGCAAGCATTACCAACTGAACTAAGGTGTTGGACCTAAAAAAAACCTCACCCTAGTTTCATTTCTCCTGAGATGGACCTCCTTTATTTTTTAATGACTAGCAAAATTAGCAAGCGTTTCTTCAAATAGACTGAAAAAAAATCTCATTTTGAATCTTCTTACCCAGCATATAGTAAATTAAAAATAAATAATTTTTTTTTTTTTAGTTTCCAGCCTTGAGATGAACATATTTGTGCACAAGGGCTAATAATTTTAAAATGTCAGCCCTCTGCTTAAATAGATAGACATCTTACAATGCTCATGACAAACTCTTCATTTTATTTATCTGGATATAAATTAATTCTGTTCACTCTATACTGTTTGTAGAGGAATAATAAATATTCTTTTGTTAATGGTTCTAGTTTACTGTTGTAAAAGTGTATCTGTGATGTATATTATTATCTGAATGAAGTAACATTTGAAAGAAACTCAAGTGCCAAACACACAGGGGAGCCATTTTGTCTCAAACAATACCATTAACGGCGAATGTAATGTTGGGCAGTTTCTGAACAATCCATTCAAATACGACTTAAGATATTACTTACATAGTATAGCTTACAACATTTCAAAAGAGCGTAAAACTATTCCTCTGACATGATAAGACTTAAAAGATGTTAAACTAAGTATCCCCTCCCCTTTACCTCCCATTTTAATATAAGGATGAACATCTGCTCCCATCTTTTACGACAGGTAAATGCCATAAGGGGAAAGCGGAAGGGGAGGGGGGATTTTGTTGTTTGCCGAACCTATATCTTTCCCTGAAAGATGTCCATCCAATTTCACCAGGTAATTGGTTGTTTTGAAAGTTAGTCCTTCAAACAAGTTGAGTGTCACCTGAACTAGTATCCTCATCCAACCCTCCCCGAGTTGAAAGACTCACCCATCCCCCCTTTTAATTTCTGATGTAAATGATACTTGACGTGGAAGGTACTGTCGGTTCTTTCCTCCGAAAGGCGCGGTGGAGTGAGAGAAATCAAGAGCAATATCTACTGGCGGAATGGAAACGTTATACAGGATGTCGCATCATATGTGGATAATCCAGCCCCGCGGTGTAGTGGTCAGTGCGACTGGCTGCAAAGATAGGGTTCCCGGGTTCAATTCTCGGTTGATGCTTTGGGTTTTTTTTTCTCCTAAGTGGAACTATCCCAACGGTCAACAAGAGTTGGTAAATTAGACTTATGTTAGGTTTAATACTCTCACTGGTATACACCTCTATAATCATTATAATCGTCTCATTGCGGGTACGACGTGTGGACAACCTTCATAGGTACACTCTGGGTAACGTTCTGTGTCTCCAGAGTGGCTAAGAGTCTACATACAGGCGAACAAAATATATCATGTATCTCCACTTCAGTAATGCCATACTTGAAGAAAGAAAATCGTGAAGAGGTAGTGCACATCGTCACGCTACATCTAGGCACGGGAAATTATCCCGAGACCGTTGTTTTACTACGCCAATGATCTCACCACTGAGCTAACCAGGAATTACCCCGTACTCAGGGTTACTCGTACCTTTGTAACTGTACTCATTTGTAGCTGACGATTTCCACGTGTCCATAACAGACTCTTGTCTTAAAATATGAGTGGAGAATGACACTGGGCACGGGACGATTCCTGGATAGCTTAGTGGTTAGAGCATTGTCGTACTAAACCAAAGGGTGACCTGGGGGTCTAGGGGTAAGGCGTCAGACTTCTCTGCTGGGGGTCCGGGGTTCAATCCTCGGTCCTGGCACAGATTTATCTGATTACCAAACCCTTCCTTCACCTCTGACAAGACATCTTGGGAGTGTGAGGGATGCCAGGCCTCCACCGTGGTTCGGATTCCACGTTAAACTTTAGGTCCTCCATTTCATGTCACAATCACCCTACCATTACACATTAGCGTACGTGCGTACAACCCGAATGGGTAGTAAGACACCCTGATGATAATAATAATAATAATCCAAAGGACCCAGGTTCGATTCCCGTGTCCAGGGATAATTTTTCAATTTAAAGAATATTATATAGAGATGAGGCTATAGCCGTAATTAACAATTATGATAGCTTAGCTATTTAATACATCATTGACAGAATTAGCTTAAACAGTAGCTGCGAAATAATTGTCCAAGTACTCAGTAAAAACATTAATTTGTCAGGTATAAAAATGAAATACATTTCCTATGGAAGTTTTTTGGATCAAAGAATAAGTATAAGTGGTCAAATGGGGCCAGAATGTGGAAGTACATTTGATCATAGATACAATTTTAACCAGATCTGACTACCTCGATAACTTTTCGATGCGGTACACAGATTCTCGAAACATTCTATCTTAAAAATCTTAAGAAAATCGTCTGTGCATTTTTTTTTATCCTTGGATTTTTGCGACATTCTGTGATGTCAGAAACATAACAAGTCTTATCATTGTATCAACATCTTTGTTGATATTGAGTTTAAAATAAGTGTCTTACCTTCGTTTCTAGTGTACCATTATCTAGGGTTCGTGAATGAAACTGGTAGAATACTTACCTGAATGGCAACATTTACCTAGACAAGTAATTTGATATTCCCTAAATACTTTTTTTTTATCTCTTACTTACCTTTTCAAATATATCTCTATAAGAGAAACCTTTTTTTCGCTTTATGAGGTAATTGTATCATGTTTGAAAGAAGGAACATAAAAGGTGAAAGAAACATACAAAAGGAACAAACACAATATGACTTTTACAATGTTAAGAACATGGTTCACACTTTACATTGCTACGGCTTGACAAATGTTAGACCAGTGATGAAGCTTGTGATAATGTTTGGGTTAGTGTACTTGCGTCTACAGTCCATTTTCTTTAAACATAAGAAATAGACGTTTAGAAAATAAAAATAAAATTGTTGTCAACATTAAACACGTTCTACTATATTATTTGTGTTATTTTGTAGGTAGCGATTTTTCTCTCTCAAAAATGACTTTCTTAGGAATACGTTAAAAAAAATCTGTTAGAAAAGACTCTTCATATGAGAATTGTTCTGTACATAGGGAGTGTATGCGTATAATCAGGTAGGCTACACGCTTGATCCAAATCACTTAAATAATTTTGGTCATTCTAAAATATATAAAGTTGTTTCAGATTAAAACCTTAGTTTTATATTACTTAATTTTTATTTTCGTTGTTTCTAGACAGTGAAACAATGTTACTTAAATGGATATTGTTTCTTCTCTTAAGAACAATCTCTAACTGAAATATATACAATCTTCAGATTTTAAAATCCTATTTTTTGTGCGGCATTTTAATTTAGTGTCACGGTAATATTTTAAACACAAAACACTGTTTACACTTGGAGTTTAAGAGGAACAATTTTATTTGAAACACTAATAATACTGTGGCGTTTAAAATTTAGCACAACCAATCATTTAAATACACTCAGAATAAAATTGTTAGTACAATTTACATGGTATAAAGTTGGACGTTTTAAATAATTCTAGATTAACAAAATGAAACAATGTATGGATATTTTCAAAATATCCTACTTTTGAAATTGATTTTGTTTTCTTATTTTTCTTTTCTTCGAGCACGTCTTACTACCCGTTCGGGTTATACGATTATATACTGATTACGCTACTGATTTTAGGGATTAGGAATGTTATATTTAGAAGAAATGTACCCGTATTTTGGTGGAGAGAGAGAGAGTGGAAAACAATTTTGGAAAAATCCCCCTCAGTACACCCGACCGAGATTCAAACCTCGATCTCCCCGTTATTGACAGTCTAGTCTACTGCGAGAGTAGCGCGTTAGACCATGCGGCTACCGAAGAGGGTTAAAGTTACATATCTAAGAGCTCTATGGTCTGGATGCATCCCCAAACATATTAAGGATAGTCAAGACAATCGGGCTGAGGTAGGCCGGTGGCGTTGGTGAGGGATGATAGGCGTGTACACAAACTTTTAGTTGGGAAACCTGAAGATACAAGACTCGCTGGTAGTCTGAGCCGTAGATCAGAAGATAGTATGAAAATGGCTACGGATTGAATGAGTGACAAATCTGTCTCAGGATATTGTCGGATAGTGAGCCTACGTTCGGTCGGCCATGAGACTTAGAGTTTCCTAAGGCCAAAGAGTTGGTTAGCTTAGAAATATTAATTCACATGACTACATCAGATAGTTAATTTTTTCCTTAGTGTGGAACACACTCTAGATTACGTATTTTCAATCCTTTACTAATTTAAAAAAATATATGCAAAAGTTAAGAAAAAGTAGTTTACGCAACGTGTTTTTATTTAAACTGTTTTAAATGTTTTTATATAAGCCCAGGGTATTCGAAACCTTCAGTAAATTAAGGACGAAAAAGATGAATTTTAAGGAAATGTGACAATATTTACCTGAAGGGATGATTGGGAACCATTTAACACCTTCCTTCCAGGTAACAACTGGTCCAGTCTGGATTAATTCAGCTGGGCTAGCTCACCCGATAGTTGAATTGTGTTGGATTTTATTTTTAACCCCTGATTTGATTTTTCCTGCAATGATTGTATTTTCTTTAAGTTATCTTATCTTTTATAAATATTCACAAAGAGAAGTATTGGCTCATTCAAATTTGACAAAATTGGCGGTCATAATTTCTTTCAACGTACAAACAACATAATAGTCACCTACATTGGTGAACACGCGGACTAAACATCAAGCTCGTAAAGTATATTTTAACAAAATGAGGAGATTAAGGTTCAAGTCTTGAGGGTGTACTTTCCTGAATGTTTTATCACTCTTCCTCCAAGCAAATGCTAATACATTTCCTATAATTTATACCTTCTCCATAGCCCATCATATTGATTAAACGCGGACATTTTGGGTGGAATTAAGACTGGTGGGGAGAAAAAAAAACAACATAATTTTTATAATTGTAAATCGGTACGAATATGTTGACGCTTGATAAGTTAGCTATTATTATTAGCACCGCGTCTTACTACCCGTTCGGGTTGTACGCACTTACGCTAATGTGTAACGGTAGGGTGATTGTGAGATCAACTGGAGGACCTACGTGGGATCCGAACCACGGTGGAGGCCTGAGCATTCCCCACATTCACAAGTTGTGAATAATACACGTCTTGTCAGAGGTGAAGGAAGGGTTTGCTAAAGGATTGAAGCCTGGACTCCAGCACACAAGTCCGACACCTTACCCCTAAACCATCAGGTCACCCGATAAGTTATCCAAACAATTATTACACCGTGTGAAAAATTCAATCAATTTCAAAAGATTAGATATCTTTAAAAAAAAAATCCAGTATTTAACAGTAAAAAGATGATAAAACACCAACCATTGACATATTAAAAGTAACATTTGTGAACTAATGAGATAAACATAATCAATATAATAGCTTATTAAGGAGAATAATTATTGAAAAAAAAAATAATTTGTAACATTTTATAATGCACTCTAGCAAAAGGAAATGAATACAATTTATTAATGAGACAGCTATAATTATTATCTGTTTTAAACTGTTACCTAAAATATATTGTATTTATGTAACAAAAAATATACCTAAATTTTAAGGTGTATCATACCGGTTAGGGTGCGTTCAAGTAGTACGTAGGCACATTTTTTGCCATTTTTAACCCTTCCCTCCCTTATAATAAAAAATAAGCACATGCCTGATCTCCCCCACTTACCCGAGATTTGTCTACCGTTATTTCATTTGTTCACAGAAATAACCATTATTTTTTTAGTGCAATTTTACTTATATTCTGTAACAGGTTGTAAGACGTGATATTAAAACAAATTTAAAATTCATGCAATTTATAAATTGCTTGTAATTATTAAAATAGAGGTGTAAATTAATATTGCGAAATAATTGACAATTATTAACATGGGTATACAATGAATTTAAATTTATTGAACAGGTAAACTCAAAATAAATTATAACATTATGAAAATTTAAAATTTAAATTCACTTTTGATTGAAGTTATAAAAAAGTATTACTAGGGAATATGTGAATAATATATTTATTAAAAAACACACCCTAGACTACATTTAATCCGATGACCAAGGTCCTTGAATCCACGTCTTAACACTTTCAATTAATATGTTTCTATTTAGGGGGCCTGGGGACGCTTAGTTCACTCAAGTTTTGGCTTACTCCTATAAGTTTCTCCATTTCTTCCTCGTTTGGCCACTCAGCATCTTAATTGCTGCCCTAAGTCCATGTGGCTTACGATGCGTCCTTTTCCAATTTTGCCCGACTTGCTTTGTCTTACGTAAGCATTGTTATGAACCCCCCCCCCCCTCAACCACTGCCAGCAAAAATAAGAAAAGCCAAAAAACCCCNCCCCCCCCTCAACCACTGCCAGCAAAAATAAGAAAAGCCAAAAAACCCCTCCTCCCCTAAGGTGCTTACGTGATACTTGAACGATCCTTTGTACTAGGAGTTAAATAACTTAGTTATAATATATACTGTTATTGGTCAATTTGACATTATGCATACAAATAAGAAACCTAAAACATGTTTAAGTTAAACTTGAGTCACTTTTGTTAAAGTATACTTAGGGCCAGTTTCATAGTCAGACTTAGTACGCCTCAAGTGCGGCGCTACACTAAGTACATGACGACACCTACCTAAACTCGAATGGAATGGGCCGTTCTCGCATAGGAAACTGGCCCATTCCATTCTGGCTTAGGTAGGTGTCGTCTTGTATTTAGTGTAGCGCCGCACTTGAGGCGTACTAAATTTGACTATGAAACTGGCCCTTAGTGTTATAATATATTTATTCGTATCAGTCAAACTGGGGGCAGATGCAAAATACAGCCAGGGGATCAATTAACAGAAAAGTTAAATTAATTTAATTTAGTAATAGGGCCTACACTGAATTATGACTTAACAAATAATGACAATTTTCTGCTTAAATTTTAAATTAAAATATATGGGGCAAACAGCTCAAGTAAACTAAAATAGTATCTGCCTATATTTTGAATACAATTAACAGAAAGTAAAATTAAAATCATAGTTAAATTAAAACACTATTTTCATATTTTTTTTAAATTACCAAAAACCAGAAACTAAAAAAAATATCTCTACGATACTGAAAAGCCAAACATACAATATAATCACTCAAAACACTGAAACAAAATTTATGATGGATAAAATATAAGATGATAGGCTAAAAATAAATTATTAAGTTCAATATTTTAATGTTTTTTATACAAATTTAATCTGAACAATAGAGGTATTTAATGGTAAGCTTTGTAACCTCCTGCACACTTGCAATTATCAATTATAATTAATACTTAATACCTATGAAAATTAATAAATAATGTCTTTATTATATTTGTTTTAAATTAGTAGTAATAATAAATGATCGTAATGCTATATTAACTTAACTATCAGTCTTTTGCATAGTTAATATTTGTCAATGACACCCACAAATTAATGTCGTTTTTCCTGATGACACAAAATGATCATGTACATAAATTACTGTCCAACTGCTCTTTAATTAACAATTTAATACCACCTTAAATTAAACTTGACACATTATTGCAAATAAATTAAAACCTTTCATTTGTTTATATCAAAGCTCATCATTATTTCATGTTGATTCATTAATCTATTGATCATATTCTTCAAAATGTTCTCTCTTATAACACAATTTTCGAGCTGTTACAGTTCAGCAAGTTTTCAAATTAAAGATAACACTTTTATTTCTAGGTCAGACAACCAAACGTTTAGAAGGTCATTTATACAGTTCGTGTTAAAAAGTATTGCTTTCATGTCCACTGAATTTACAACATTCATTTCTTTTACCTAACGACGTTGCCTACTTGATTTCGAAGCTATTTTGCGAAGCGGGTTGCATCTTAACTTGACGCACTTAAGCAGTCTAAGCACTAACACACTTAAACACTAATGCACGAGATAGAAAGAGAGGGAAGAAAATGAGAAGTTTATCCTGAGAGGGCTCTTGTTTATATACTGATAGCACTCTCCCTCTTCCTCTGACGAGTTCACACAGTCACTATGTTATTTGATCCATGAAAACATTGACTTGCTTTTTAATTTTACCTTTTTCTTGTTTCCTGTTCTAGACATATATTTGCTACTACGGACTTTTTTAATCTACACCCTGTCAGGAAGACTCGTACAGGACATTTTATTGACTAAGTCAAATAGCCTGAGTTGTAGAGGATTTATAAAAAAATACGTTTACAAAAAAAAAAACTTCAATATAAACATTGTGACTTTGTAAAAATATTTTTAGACTTATTTAAGAATTTATAGTTTTTGTTTCAACGTTATATCTTTAAAAACGTAAAACGTAAATTCACTAACATGGGAAATCCTATCTTGACCAGCCGTGACGTCACAGGTAGGCAACGTCCTTAAATGAAAAGTGTAGAAAGTTGTACTGTACACTACATACTCGATATGAATAGCTCTCACATCTTTTTCTTCGTGATTTTGAGATGCTTATAATTGTTCTACAGAATCACACACATACACTTGTATGTCTAGTACATGAAATTTTAAATAAGGAACTCTTTTTATCTGATAAAACAATATACATTTATTTTCAATTTGGTAATTTAATCCGTTATAATGATCCGACACCTTAGCTCGGTCGGTAGCGTGTCTGCCTACTGATCAAAGGGTACCAGGTTCACTTCCCAGCATGACCGAAATTGTATGATTGGTGAAATGTGGGTTTACCCTATCACATTGATAAATTGATGGTCGGGGACTGGATGTTGTACCTATCCTAGTCTTAAGTTAAATTATAAGGCATGTGAAGCTACGACAAGCTTGGCAAGCCGGAAGTGGAAAATATATGGCTTGAATAAAAAACTGGAAATAGTAATGGATGTAGTAAAAAAAATTTTTTTATCATGTGAATTGACCGAATTTGTGCTCTAATAGTCAGAGTTCTTCTTTACAGATCTAGAGGTCTCGGGCTCGATCCCTGGTAGTTCCATATTTATCGTTAAAGCAGTGGGTCTGTAATGGAGTCAAACTCAGCCCCGCGGGGACGATTGAGGATCTTCTTGCATATATAAGTAGCAACTCCGGTTTAGAAAGCTGAGATTAACGGCCGGATGGCTTGTGCTGGCCACATGACACCTTCTCTACGCAAATGTTAGCAATATCATGGATAGCAGTGGTGGCGGCCGCTTGGGTGGTATAACTATCTTGCGGGCTCACACAATGGAGTGTTTTTTAAAATATAAATTGTCTTAAGATTGGATGATAAATAAATGCCTCATGGAGACTGCGATTGAGGAAATAAAAATGTGAAAGAAAGAAAGAGGATACCAGATACTGAAGTCAACAAAGATTGGAGGAAGATGCGAAAATATTAAGAGGATCGAAATATTTTGAAGATGACCATAACAGGACCTGCCAAGAGGCGGAACTACACCTGCTAATAGTGATAATAATATCGTCAAATTCAAAGGTTAAGGAAATGTTGGAAGACTATTAACTGTTCGAGAATACAATTGTGTGATAGTGAAGAATACTCTGCTTCAGAAAGTGATAAACTATCTAATTGTAGAATAGTTGTGTAGTAAAAGGTTTACCTTGATGGCTGGCCACAAACCAAATGTAACATATGACTCACGACAATTTGTTCCGAGGCAAAGTGTCACATCAAACTGCATTTAGTCACCCGAGAATGAAAGTGTTCTATGTCCAATATTTACTTTGGTGTAAAAGAGCATTGAAGTTTGACCTTGTGTATAAAACCAATGTTACTAGATGAAAACTCGAGTTTGTATCTTCTTAAGTAATTATATAGTAGTCTCAATTTCACCTCAGGTGAACCATGTGCATTCTAAATAAACGTAAACACCAAATATCTCAAATTGAACCATCTTTGAGATAGAACACTTGCATTATTGGGTGACAATTTGGGGTAGAGATGTCTGAGACATTTTGACTCCCAACAAGTTATAATTGTTAGATTTACCCCCATTTGTAAGTGCGCCATCAAAGAGTTGAGTACAGTGTTTAGTTGAGGGTTTTTTTTAAAAGTAAATTTGTGCAGTTTGATGACTATGACGGTTAATGAGGAAGCAGAAGTAGCCATTCTTTTATGTTAAATCACAACGTTCAACCAGAAAAAAGAATAATGTGTTCACCTAATAAATAAAAAATAAGAAACATTAATAGCTTTGTAATGGAACTCAGTTTTTTCAAAATAATTTAAATACTAACATGTCCAAATATCCACATGTTATTTGGGGTCAGGTGCATGTGCAGTTCAAATTTTATTTCGTGTTTTGACGCGAGACATATATGAAAGGACCGTAGCCTTTTTGTCTCAAGGCGCCACGTGACAATGTTATTGGATGTAATTGGATATTATTGGAGGTCATTGGATGTTATGACGGTCGAGACGTCTGCGCCCCTTGTTGAGTAAACGGTTTCATTTACTTTGAAAATAGTAATGTTATACAGGAAAATGTTCACGATACATTTTGGTTGTACAGTTGTGTGACAAAGTACAGCAGTTACTGGCATACGGTGATCCACTCCTCGACAGTACAGTTGTGTGACAAAGTACAGCAGC